>WSYH01000182.1:22500-67500 GCA_036426205.1 Ascaphus truei | reverse complement strand
TGAGGGATTGTGTGTGTGTGTGATTGTGTGTGAGGGATTGTGTGTGTGTGGGAGGGATTGTGTGTGTGATTATGTGTGTCGGATTGTGTGTGGGATTGTGTGTGTGAGATTGCATGAGCGGAATTTTTTTTTACATTCGGAAAAGAAGCGATGTTGTATATTTGTATTACTTTTTTCCCTTTATTATCCTGTATACAGTATGTGTCCTCATATTTTTAATCTGTGTATGGCTTTGGAGCCTCAGAAAGGATTTCTTTCCCATGTACACTATAAAGTATGAACTCGTAACGTTAATCTTCAAATTACAAATACACACTTGCAGAACTGTACGGCAATAAAAGAAAGGTTGAATTGCTATTAGATTTTTTAGACAACACTCGTGATTTCCCACTTGAGTTTCACGACGGTATTGCAGACAACGCTAAAATGCAATTTTCTGCACCCGATTCAAACCCGAGTCAACACGCGTCTGAAGGAAACCTTTTCCCTGCCTAGGCTTCTGTGACTGGATACACACATCTGCACCCTGCAGCAGACTCCCCGGGAAGCTTTGGAACGCACTGACAATGTTATCTCCGATATTGATGAACGTACAGGCCCGGAAAATAAAGGAAATGAAACGTAACCAAGCCAGATTTAAAAATCCTTTGTCCTCGTTTATTAAGCATAGGGTAGAGCTTATTATACAGAAAAAAGAAAAGTTTTGTTAGAGGCGTAACCTATGTGTAACCTGGGTGTGGCTTGGGCATGACTTGGGTTAGAGGCGTGATTTTAGGGGCAGGACATATTAGTGGCATGATTTTGGGACGTGATTATCCCAATACAGGCACTGTCTGAATACATACAGTAGCTTATTCATTGTCTGTTATCAAAAAACCTTGAGTCTCTAGCAACTAAGTTATACGATTTTGCCTCTTTCAGAGAACCAGTCTATTGTGTATTAAAACAGCAGGAAGCTGACAATATAAAAAGTATCTTAGAAAGATCCTGAGCAAGGAGGAAATTAGTTTTTGCAGATGCTGAATACATAAGAAATTATATTTCAGCAAAAGGCTGACTACAGAATCTTAACTGGTTATAACAGACAAAATGGATGGCTTAACACAAGTGCAGATTCTGGCCTTACCTACTGTAACTTACAGCGTCTAAGGCAGTACGGTTGGAAAAAATCACGCGCCATGACATGGGTATTCCGATGTATACACTGTATGAAGTCTTCAAATAACGGCACTGCAGCTGTATGTATCGGGGTTCCAAGTTACAGGCTACCCCAAAAGTTGGATCCGGGAATCTAGTGTGATTCCCGGATACTGCCAAGCACATTGCTCCGGGCAAACTCCTACCCTGAAAACGTTCTTGGAATTCACCGCCAGGATTCCTGCTGCACCATTATCCAGACAAGGAAAATGGGGCATGAAGGGGTTAATGTATATCTGCCAGCTAAAGGGGATCCCTAGTATAATGAGGGGTGCCCAGGTACCCTGAACCTAGTAGAGGGGTCCAGGGAATGCTCCAGCTATATGATAAATCTGTGAGTGATTTTTGTGTGTAAAAAGTTTAAAGTCATTTCTAGAGTGTTTGCAAGGGTGAGGCTAGAAAGTATAGACAGTTTATCCACTCACTCCATCCCTAACACCAGAATAGGTACTTACACATTTTTATCACACATGATACAGGACACAGTATATTTTATTAAAGGTGTATGTTTAATAGGTATATGTACTGATAACCTATGAATGAATTGTGGGATTTCCAAGTCATGGATTCCGAGGGACCAGGTGGCTACCAAGCTCTCCTATGGGTCTGTGTGATGTCCAGACTTGAAAGACTCAGGGATGACAAGGTTTAAGAACAGGTGGGGTACTGCAGTTATACTTGAGTACCTCCATCCTGGGATAACACAGTGTGATGGGGAAGGGGTACCCAGGCTCACTAATAAAGGTTCAGCCATCTTGGGTACCCAATATCAGTGTGTTGAGGTCCTAGAGTGTCAGCTCTTTGACCTAGATGTTAGAAATGCATTACTGCAACTGTGTGCAAATTTTGCGACATTAAAGATTTTTCTGTGTTTTGCCTTTCTCGGGGTGCTGGGACCAGGAGATTTCTAGGCTGTAATTTTCAAGGTGGGTTTGCCGGAGAAAGTTTTTAAAGAATTCTTCTAAGTCTCACTTACAGACGAGCCAACGAGTATTCTAAAATTTGCCTTAAACTTGCCTTAAACTAGCCAGTTTACATGCTGGGTACATGCTGGGTACATTTCAGTGACATTTCTGCAGCGGCTAATGGCCCATCGGATTAACACAGCAGGGGCACCTGGCAGTCCCATTCAGTTTGAATGGGACTGCCAGGGACCCCCGCTGTTAATCCGATGGGCAATTGATCTGTCTGCAGAAATGTGTGAAATGTTGCAGCATGTACCCAGCATATACCCAGCATGTACCCAGCATATACCCAGCATGTACCCAGCATGTACCCAGCATGTACCCAGCATGTACCCAGCATGTACCCAGCATATACCCAGCATGTACCCAGCATGTACCTGGGTCTTTTTGGAGATTGCTTGTTCAATTAATGATCCTGGTATAAAAAGGTGTTGATAAACCTGGTCTCCCGTGACAGGCTATATATTAACTGGTGGCAGAGCGGTGGGATTGGTTGAGCCTATGTTATAAAATCTTGCAGGGTCTTATAACATAGCGGGAAACATGAAGATTGCGAGCTCCCAAAACAAGCGATAACTTGTAGCAGTGAGGTCTGATCCCAGCATGGAGCGCATGAAGCTCCGGGCGTCTGAGTCTACCTCGGGCAGTGGGTCAGAACGGTTCTCATGGCACCGCGGGCTCCTATATAGAGAGCAGACGGCTATGGGTCTAGATAGGGTCTGGAATGGTACAGTAGGCGACAGTTAGTGTTACCGAGGGAGTATAGGCACCAGTTGTTACTGGTATGTGATGGGGAGGGGGTAACAAGGCTTTATAATAAAGGTTAAGCCCACTTGGTTGCCCTTGAACTGTGTTTTGGAGGTCCTAGAGTGTCAGCTCTTGGACCCATGTATTATGCATGCATTTCTGTGACTGTGTTCAAATTTATGCAACAATAAAGATTTTTCTGTGTTACGCCTTTCCTGGGGTGCTGGGACCAGGAGATTTCTGGGCTGTGAGTTTCAGGGTAGGTTTGATGGAGAAACTTCTTTCAGGTTGTGTCTATTTAGCGGGGTTCCAAAGTTACTGGAGACCCCAAAAATGTACCCCGGATTCAGGTTAGATTCCCAGCTACATTGAATCTCTACCATGAAAAGCGTTCTTGCGACTCACCACTAGAAGGTCCTGCTTCAGCACAGAACAGAAAAGGTCAAATGAGGCGCAGGGAGGAAAAGGGTAACTGAAACAGTCAAGGGGTCCTTAATATAAACAGGAGGGGCTGCCCAGTTCTTACTCAGGTCACCCTCACTCAAGGATAAGGATTTGAGGGTTTACTCCAACCCAAAAATAAAACTGAGAGGGTTTTATTAAAATAAGAAGTTTATTTATTGAGTGTCAGAAATATGGCTGGTGGGGAAGAAAAAACACAGTTACAGTTTTCACTCTTCCACACCAAATAAACTTAGCACATTTTAATAAAGAAGAATAGAAAAGTATAGGTTTGTTACCCATATCCCCCCCCTCCCCCCCTAATCGCAGATAGGGTGCATATGAGGAGAATCTATATGTAGTACCCGGTGTGGTGATTTACCTGTTAGGCTCACAGGAGACCTGAGCCTCTGCCAATGAGAGCCTGGGGTGTATCTGGAACAATACTATATGGTGATGGCTCCCAGCAGAGCGGGAGTTGTTCCTCGCAGGACACATTCAAATGAACACATACACTGGATGTAAAATAGCAACGGTCTTTACTATATGCAGAATATAACATAACACATACATCAGCAATACACAACAGTGTATAGGACACCCTCTGACACTAGCTGGCGGCTATAACATGCCCCTAACTGGGCTGTAACCTTCTTAGCCCCTTCCCAACCCCATGTCCAAAGAGTCCAAGCCCACCCAAGTGTGTGAACAGGCCTGTCACATGTGAGGAGCAAGGTAACGTTGGTGCACGTGTGGAAGGCTGTAAATACCTGCCCAGGTGCTCCTGCACCTGGGTGTCTTCGCAAAGGGTCTACCGAAGCCGCTTGGTCCAGCGCTGATCTGTACCTTCACGTGGGATGGGGTCCAGCCGGACGTCCCACCGTAAGGACAGTCTATGGATCAGCAACACAGCATACATGAACTTGCAGCATACACAGTACTGAGTCCCTGCACTACACAACTGCAGCAGAGTCTCTCTCTGTCTCTGCACTAAGCCACTGCCGCAGGCGCTATCACTCAGGCCATGCCTAGCACACAGCTGAAGGGCTACAGGGTCCTTACCTAAGGGCCTGTCCCTATGAACACCCACCCTCACTAGTGGGAAAGTCAGGGCCTCAACTCTAGCCCGGGGTACTTCTGGCCTAGGGAAGAAGCTCGCTGCTCTCTGCCCCCCTTCCTTCCACCACTGTCTCCTCAGTCTCACTGACTTCCTCACTGCAGCACACAACATTGTATCTTTCCTCTCAGGGAAAGCTGTAAGCTCTATTGGCTCCCTGGTGTCAGGTGGCCTGTCTACCTCTAAGCATTCTGGGGGCTTTAGTCCTCCATGGCCCTCTTTCCTATTGGGGCCACGTGCGTGATCTGTAATGGCCTCCGCTACTCTCCGCTAAGCTGCGCAACACTGTAATGGACGCGGCATCGCCCTAACTGCGCATGCGCAACTGTGGGCCTTCCCTGCGCATCAGAGTGCCTCTGCTGCCACCTCTTTTACCATAATGGCCGCCGCATCACTACTACACATGTACGAACCTCCGCGACACAACCAAGATGGCGACGCCCTGCCTCCGATGTCGCCGGGAGCCCCCGCAGCAGCGAGGGTAATGGGGACCAGGGGGGACCCTGCTACATGTTATTAAAGCTGGTATGTTTTAAAATGTTATATACTTTATGCATTAAATAGGCAGTTTTTTTTGTCCAGCAAGACTCAGAGGGGGGATTATGGCTAATATAGTGTGTAGCCATCCAGTCTGATGCTGGGTCCCTAGATCAAAGTCACACATGTTGGCATAGGTGTTAAAGCCTAGGATAGGATGGCTGAATTAAGTGTCCCAAATCCTGAGATGAACTACAGGCCATCATGGCAGTTGTCCTTTCCCCAGACTTATAGGCATTGAGCCGGTGGGGTTTTTTAAATAGTGAGTGGGCAAGATGGCGGTTTGTGCACATGCTCTCTTACTGTTCTGAAGCCGTAGGTGACAGCTTTCACAAACTTGGCAAAGTGTGAGGGTGGCTAGGGATGAATTTCCCACGCCATGGGTTGGAGGGCTAGCTGTGATTCCAGAAGTCAAATTTGCCATAAGGACAAGAACGGGTCGGACCGGACCAAGGGACGCCTTGCTGAGATTGCAAGGAAAAAGGCTGCAGGACTTTCTAAACCAGAATATTTTCGAAGTCACCACTTCAGCACTAGTAGACTGTTTTAAAGACTGTATTTCAACTAGGAAAGTCAGTTTGTCGACCCCAGACCCCCAGTAAGTGTATCTTTTTCTGTCTATTGTAATTCAATGTGTGTTTGCCTGTTTCTATGGAATAAATTACAATTTATTTTACTTATTGGTTTTGTTCAATGATATGATCCCGGTTTTAAATGTGTAAATACCTGTCCCACGTGACAAGGTAGCCCACTCAATTCCACTAGCTGGGCATCAGGGGATCACTTGGATGAGAGCCCGGCTGATGCAGCATTACTTCTGGCCGGGGGCATCAGGGGCATGACAGATTTCTGCCGCTCCTGTGATGCCTGCCAGCGAGTATGTAAGGCGGGCGATTGAGTGAGGGCACCCCTGAACCTGTTACTGGTAATTGGGGAACCTTTCCAGAGGGTAGCTTTGGACATAGTGGGTCTTCACATGATCCCCAGTTGGTCTGGAAAGCGTTACATCCTCACGGTGGTGGATTTTCCCACCCAGTTCCCTGAGGCGGTAGATCTTGCCACCATTGATGCTAGGGCAGTAGCAAAAGCGATGTTAGTGATTTGACCTAGAGTAGGTTTCCCTAGTGAGATTCTAACCGATCATGTGTCACAATCGATGAGTGAATTGCTAAAGTGTCTCTGGGCTGCATGCGGGGTGAAGCACAAGCGAAAAACCCCTTCCCACCCCCAGACAAATGGATTATGTGAGAGGTTCAGTGGTACCCTGAAGCAGATGCTGCGAAATTTTATAGAACGTGAAGGGAAAGACTGGGAGATTCACCTGCAGCATTTTCTGTTTGCTTACCGAGAGGCACCACAGGAATCTACTGGGTTCTCTCCCTTTGAGTTGCTATATAGTCGCAGGGTAAAGGGACCTCAAGATCTATTCCATGAGTAATTTGAAGGGGAGACTATGACGGTCAGCCGGGCATGGGACTGAAGGGGTTAATTCTATGTATACCACAAATGTCATATTTGCCCCTACAAAACCGTATTGTCCCTGTTTTGCAGTGATTAACCCTAGCTGCAGTAATAGCAATGTATACAGATTGGGCCAATTGTATTTCAGACACAAGAAGCAAGCTAGCACTCTAATTTTCGGAGTGCAGTTAGCAAAGGATGTAATAAGCCCTATTCATATTGTTTGGTGTCCCCCACACATGCAGATAGTATATATAATGATAAACTGTATTTTAGTTATGTTTTAAAATGTACCAGAAGGAAGATTTTCCTGTGCCCAGGAAGATGGATAGGAAAAAGCAGGCACCAGAAGTACAAAACCAAAATCTTGATAAAGAGCTTACGCTCGAAACGCGTTGCTGGGGGGCTCTGTACCCCATAATGTGGTTGTTTTTTGCTGAAATCTATTAAGTTATTCTTTTTAATGGGCACACGCTTTCTGGATGTTCTTTAATTTTTTGGTTTTGTACTTCTGGTGCCTGCTTTTTCCTATCCATCTTCCTGGTTAGTACATTGAAGAATCGGAAGCACACCCCCTGCTGTGGACACAGTCTGAATTCTGGATCAAGCCCTCAACAAATGAGTGAGTTACCATATCTCCATTCCGATATATTATGTTGGATCACTTAACTATGAGGTCCCTTACTATAGTGCCTGTGGGGACCCTAGTCCACTAGTCGGTTTGTTATGGAGCTTTGATTGTTTAACACATTTGGGACACAATTTGTGTTTATCCACTGGGGAGTATACAGTTGCAGGAATCTTCAATCAAGTTTATTTTCAAGATAATAGGCTGTTTTCGGAGCACCACACACCTTCCATATTTTTTTCCTGTGCCCAGCAATGATTGTATTTAACATGCATGTATATTGAGTAAGGAATTTAACATTAGACAGGAGATGACACTTGGGGGTGTAGAATCCTGGGCTTTGAAATGCGTAGCACAAAACCTCTGAGCTTCAAAGAAATAGAGGTGTTAAACTTTTGTTCACAAGCAGGAGTGAGGAAGACTGAGTGGCATCCCTTAAGGAAGCAGGTTGGCCAGGTGGGAGAAGATGACATTTCTGTTTCACACACTCTGTGCAAACCATGAAGCCACTTTTGCGAGTAGTTCCTAGCATGGGCAGAACAGGGATTGGTGGGTTAAATATTCCCATGGAGGGTATTAGTTATGCATGTTAGGTATAGGACCATTAACCCTATAAAGATGCCTGCTGCCCAATCCCTTGCAGTTCCATCGAAGATTCATCTAAGATTTTACCAAGAGACGTCCAAGTAACAGCAGCAGTAGTTCCGGAGTGTGAGGGGTTAATTACACCATTACAAAGGATCATCCCCCTCTTCCAGAATTCGTTTGTGCTAAGGGTTCCTGAATGAACCCTGTAAGGACTGAACACACTTTTTTCTTTTGGCCAAGATATAGGGGTGGCAGCTTGTGCCCCTAGCTAGGAACTGTTACACGGATCCATTTGCGCATCCACTGGCATGCGTGCAGGGGTGCCCAGAGACTTTGTTTCATTCCAAGGACATTTGATTTTGTTCCCTGTACCCAGTAAGTGTTTTATTAAGTGTAATTGTGCAAGTATTGTGTGTTTGTCTTAAAAGGAAATAAATTACAATTTATTTTACTCATCTTGTGTGCTCAGTCAAGAATCCCGGTATTAATGTGTAGATAAGTTCTGTTCTACCGTGACAGAGACTACTAATACGGATGCACCTGTGCTTCAGTATGAAGTAGATCTCAGAGACCAGCTAGAAATGCTCATGGGGTTGGCACAGGCTAACCTCAGGGAGGCACAGACCATGCAGAAATGTGGTATGACCAAAATGCCCAAAGCAGAGCATTCATCCCAGGACAGCAAATGCTTGTTCTAAAGCCCACTCGGCAGAACAAATTAATGGCTGCTTAGTCGGGACCGTACACAGTTCTCAGAAAGATGAATGAGTGCAACTATGTTGTACAGTTAGATGGTGAGACCGGAAGAAATATCATATCAATACTGTCGCGGCCGAGTTTATTTGAGCATTTGCCCGGTCTCGGCCGCGACAGTAACCGGGCGCGCGCCGGAGTGTGCCGGGCGCGTGCTGAAGCCACGGAGGTGCGCCCTCCGATCGGGGCTTTCCCCCTCCCCTCTCCGGGTCTGCCGGGTCCCCCGGAACCCCCCACCGCCGTCCCCCACATCGCGGGACACCAGGGCTCCCTCGGGGAGCCCTGGATGCGCGTGCAGGGGGCGCAGGCACCCGATGACGCGTGACCGCGCATCGGTGACGCGCGGCACGCCGAGGGGATGTGGCTAGCAAGCCGGGACATCTCCCGGCTTGCGGTACTAGCCGATAGCAAATAAAACGTGTCGCCTCTGTATGCTGAAAGAGTATTTTGCACCGAGTGTGGCATCAATGCTGGCTTTTTGTAGCCCACCGATGGGGGACCCGGTGAGCAATGCTCTGTCTGACCTCCTAGGGAAGACTAGTAAGCGGGGCACAGTAGAGTAGGTTGAGATAGGGTCCCAGCTCAGTGAGCGGCAGAATGTATAGGTGAGGGCTATGCTAGATCAGTATAGGATTTTGTTCATGGACAAGACGGGCAGAACACAAATCACAGATCACCCAGTGCTCACAGGTGATCTGAGACATCTGCATAAGCATGCATCTTGGGTATCAGCAGAGGTAAAGTGCAGTATAGAGAAGTAAATAGGGGAGATGCTGGCCCTAGGGGTAATTGTACCGTCCCAGAGCCCTGGGGCTTGTCCGGTAGTCCTAGTACCTAAAAAGGACGGGACCACCCGCTTCTGTGTGGACTACGGGTAGCTCAATGTGGGAACGGTGTCAGATGCTTATTCCATGCCCTGCATTGAGCTTGCGGGGGGCAAAGTATCTGACCACCATGGATCTCAGTAAAGGTTACTGGCAGATCCCTCTGACCTAGGAGGCTAGGAAGAAGTAAGCATTCATTAATTCGATTGGCCTCTATGAATTTTTGGTGATGCCATTCGGGATGAAGAATGCCTTGGCTACCTTCCAACGTCTGTTCAATAGGTTGCTAGAAGGGTTGCAAATTTTTGCAAGGGCATACTGTTGCGGCAGCTATTATTCTTACAAATCACCGGCTTTTACCTGGCTTGTTCCTGGAATGCCACGCTGTTCACCTGGAGCATGCCGCGCTCCTTTTGCCTTCCCAGCCAGGGGTCATGCCCGGCTGACGCGCGGTTGATGGGTTTATTGATAATGGTTCGGATTTAAATAGACTGCAATGCTTCGCGTGTCCGCCAGATGGCAGAAATTCATGAATTGTAATGCGCCGAATCAGTAATGTGTCGGCTTGCAGGTGTTTCGTTTAAAAAAGATACTGTACCACAGTGTGCCATTGTAACTTGGCCTTGAGACTGAAGGAAGAGTTGCCAAAATGTATCAATTTAGGCTTTTCATATTAAAGAAAGACAAAGACCAGTTTCAGTTTGTGTTACACTATTCTGCAGAGACCCACCCGCCATGAGTGTTCAAGTGCAGCCCGCTTTCTAAAAACCCGACAGAAGTTACGCGTATTTGATATGGGCCACGATTAATGCAACAGATGATAAGATGGCAACAGTTGCTCAAATTTATCAGTATTTTATCGAAAACTATGACATTTACAAATTTTCGCCAACTCCTCATACGTGGAAGCGTGCAGTAAGGAAAAGGTTATGTAGCGACTCCTGTTTTCACCGTTTTGAGCCCCAATTTGTTGGGGGGTATTGGTGTGTGTCACCGGATTTTTCCCGTATCTATGATCATGGAGGCGGCAAAAGACGAAGGGTCGTGTTAAAACCAACTAAGAAGCGACAGTCGCTGCCAAGCAATGCACCAGCACCGGCTTCCAATGACGGTCTCACTGTCAGTGACAACCCTGAGCCTGAGCCTGAGGCTGAGCTGGATTTGGCGTGCAGTTTTGATGAAGCTTGCATGTACCTAAGCGATTTCCAGCCTCACCAGCTGACTACAGGTGGACTAGTCCCGCTGCAACTGTCGACGTGGATGATGAAGAAACCTGGACTGGCAGTGGATCGGTGCCGGCGCCAGCTGAATGTGAAATTCAATGGTGAGTTGCCGTATTATTTTGGTGGGGCTGGCTGGGTACCTCTTTAGGGTGCTGACCATTACTGTTCTGTACATTAAAACTTTTCTTTTTGTTTTTCATCAGAAAAGAAAACGGCTAATGGGGGGATTTCGATGGATAATATGCATTTATTCTACATGTTCAGTATCGTGTCATTATGTGTCTTCTACAGTATACTGTACAGTGGTATACAGTGCCTAACATCTATGGGCAAAAATACTTTTATTCCTAGGTGCCCTAGAACAGAAGTTCCCACGCCAATTGCCCGTGAACTTGACCGCGGCCCTAAGTAGTTCCCACGCCAATTGCGCACATATAATGTAAAATAACCCGTTCTGTGGGTCTGAGCGGGTTGAAATTTACCTGGTCCCCATGCGGGAGGACCCTTGCCATAGAGGCAAAATATCAGCCTTGCACGACCCACGGAACCGGAGGTACCAAAAGACAGTTTAAAAGCACATTACCAAAGTGGCTTTTTTTCTGCCATGCAAGTCAATGGCAGAAACCTAAACTTTAACATCACCCTGACTCCATTTTGTTGCCACGAGAGGGTCGCAATTTGCCATGCAATCCTACCGCAACTAGGACTACATGGTCACCGAATCTGAGCCCTATAGGTCGAACAGAACCGGAGTTGTGGGTTCCAGGTTTCTGCTCATTCTGACTTAGCCGGTTCAAAGCTTTCTCCGCCATTACGCTCAATGGTAGGACCCTCCTCGCCAGCGTGACCCTTTCTCGTCGCCATTACTGCTCGGACCCTGTTGGGGTCAAGTGAGGGGGTTCCTAACATCTAGGGGCAAAATGAATTTTATTTCTAGGTGCCCTAGAACAAAAGTTCCCACGCCAATTGACCTAGTTCCCACGCTAATTGCCCTAGTTCCTACGCCAATTGCCGTAGTTCCTATGCCAATTGCGCGACCAGGCAGTTAAAAAACAGTGCAGTAAGCCTCTACATTTGTTACACTGTCAAAGGAGCAAATGGAAACAATGTGAGGCAATTCAACATGTTCTTTTATTGGTGGAGTCAGTACAAAAACATTTATTTACAAATACTGTACAATGTTGTAACATTTAAAGTGCACAGCAATTCTAACCATCAACATACAATAATACATACTGCAGCCTTTATTAAATTCTTCTGCCACAAAACATTTTTGGTGCATGGGGCACAGGGAGTTAAAGTTACTTGCTTTTTATGTACCGTATTTGGGGGTTGTCTTTGGGGGTTTATTCGTCAAATTATTATGATGAACTGCCTTTTGAAATTACAGTGCTGTTAACTATTTCAGCCACACACTTCCAGAGTTTTTAATCCCTCCCTAGCCAAGCGTCAATTGGCTGAGTCACCCTAGCCTACCATCCCCCTCTCTCCACTGGGTCGTTAACCTTCTGCATATTGCCATTGTGTTCTTAATCCGCCCATAGCAGAGCTACAAACACTCAGCACGCCTGCGTCTAATCACACCATCCCCCTCCCCCAACCCTTAGAGGCCTGTTGTTTGAACGGTAATACTTTGGAAAATCCCCTCTCGAATTTGAAATGTAAATCTGATGTGCACAGCACTGTGAGAATTGAGAGTACACTGATACATTATTTCATCAGGGTGTGAAAATATTTGTCAGTCACTATGGTTTACAGTCACATGTTTTAAATACAATACAGTACATTCTTTAATATCTTTAAAATAAAAATATATAAATCCTGTATATACAGTAAGTATAATGTAACATAACCCGTTCTGGGGGTCTGAGCGGGTTGAAATTTACCTGGTCCTCATGCAGGAGGACCCTTGCCATAGAGGCAAAATATTTATTTCTAGGTGCCCTAGAACAGAAGTTCCCACGCCAATTAACCTAGTTCCCACACCAATTGACCTAGTTCCTACGCCAATTGCGCGACCAGGCAGTAAAAAAACAGTGCAGCAAACCTCTACATTTGTTACACTGTCAAAGGAGCAAATGGAAACAATGTGAGGCAATTCAACATGTTCTTTTATTGGTGGGGTCAGTACAAAAACATTTATTTACAAATATAGTACAATGTTGAAGCATTTTAAGTAACATCTCCTTTATTAAAGAAACCCAGTGGGATGGTGCGCAACACTGTCAGTCAGACCTGCACCAGTTCAGTCCTAGAGGGCAGCAAACAGGGCAGGTTTTCAGGGCAACATTGAAAACCGTGCCTGTTTGCGGCCCTCAGGGACTGGAGTTGTGCATGTCCTGTGAAAAAAAACACACAACAACATCTCCTTTGTTTAAGTACAGCAGGTACTGTAGGGCAAAACATGTACAGTACAATACAGTTCAGCACAACAGTATGGTCTCACTGACAGTCCTCCACATTGTCCATTCATGGCCGATTCCTTGCATAGCGCAAAACGCCATTAATGCAGTCTCGAACGCCTTTCATTACAGGATCTGTTACTGTATAAAAGCGCCGCAATTCTTCCACAATGTTTTTCCTTAAATTGGCAGGAAGGGCCTTTTTACGCGATTCCCATCGTAGTTCACTTTGAACACCCACTCGCAGTACAATGTGTAGGGAACATGGTGCTTAAAAATGATCAAGGCATACTTGTGGGGTACACCAGCACTCATCACCCTATACTTCTCCCTAAGCGCCGGTGTCAGATCGCGAAGGGTGATGTCGGGCACTGTTTCGATGCGAGCGGGTGTAGGTCTTTTGGAAGCGGGTGTGCTTGTGGCGACGGGCGATGGTAGGATGTCTGGGAGGAAGCTTTCCTCTGGTCGTGGTCGCCGTGTTGTCTCCTGGCGTGGTCTTGACGGGGTTGTCATGTCCTCCTCAACGGCATACATGTACACTACATCTTGTTGTGGAGGGGGGGCGCTTGGTGATAGAAGGGGGTCGAAGGTCCCATTCATCACTTCCATGTCACCCTCCTGCTCCGGCGTTGGGGAAACAGGGGCATTAGCACCGAGAAAATAATGTATGCCCGCAATGTCAGATGTTGATCCATCCGTTGCTCCATTTGTAGCATCCGTTGCTCCACATTTAACATTGTCTCCAGAAGCAGATCTATCTTTGCCAGCACAATAGAATTCCCGGGGAGATCCACACTTATCCCATTCAGCATCCGGTCCAACGATCTGCATCTTGTGCATTGGGTCTGGACATCTGGGGGGATGGGTGCAACGGAGGATGAGATGGGGTTTCCATGGAGAGAAGCGGCATCGATTTATAGTGGAGGAGGTGACCTGTGGATACCCGGTAGAGGAGAAGCGGTAGAGTCGAAGAGGGATGGAGAAGGTGACCTTTGGATTTCCGGGCGAGAAGCAGAGTCGTCTAAGAGCAAAGGAGAAAGTGACCTGTGGATTTCAGAGGCGGCAGCATCGTCAGATGGAACCGGAGAAGATGGGGGTGGAGAAGACGGGATGAAGATTTCCGGGACAGCTACAGCAGAGTCGTCGAAGCATATGGGAGGAAGTGGCCTGCGGATTCGATGGGTTGGCTGCCATTCGTTTTGTGTCGAGAGTACATCACCCTATATCTTCTTCACATAATGAGGCTTACGACTAAGAAAACCCTTAACCTTTGGGGTCAGCAGAAGGTTTTCTTTATTTGCCTTAGCCTGTCGCTTTTGCCTTGGCATGTAAACGGCAACCGCATTTCGCTTTTTCAGCATGACAGGCACGGCAGAGGTGAGTGGGTTCTTGCGTCCATAGAAACGGGGATGCTCCATGGAAGCAGGTGGCACAATGCAGTACAGTATCTGGACAAGGGCAAGTTCAGATACAGATCATGGAGTGGTGGGCTATGCAAAATGTGTGACCTTTTATGCATGGCGACCAGGTACAGGTGTTGAAAGTGGGCGTGTGAGTCATTACCGTATAAATACACCATCCATTTTGAGTATTGACTGCACATAGAATACACATCGACTAAACATCGAATATACATTCTTGTGTTTGTACTGTATTTCTTTCTACACGCAGCAATGCCTGTTAAAAAGATTTCAAAGGATCTCAGCATGCGAATTAAGGACATGTACACGAGCGGACACCAAATTGCTGCTATCCAACGCTGGTTAGCTACTTCTGACCTCGTTGTGCCATTAACCACGGTGAGCTATCATGCACAAGGAAAAAACAGAGACCGGAAAAAGGCACCAAGGGTAACTAACGCGTAAGTATATTTACAGTATAAAACTTAACAAAAAAAAATATAGAAAACTGTACAGTACAGCTCTGTATCTACTGTAATACTGTTGTTATTTCTGTTGATTTATATTACAACATACTATACAGTAGTTTGTCTATTTATATTTATAGTAAAGCAGTATACATTTTTTGTATATTTCAATTAATCTTACAACGGTATATACTGAATAGGATGTACTGTATATTTATATTACAACAGTATATTTATTTTGTATATTTATATTTATAGTACAACAGTATATATATTTTGTCTATTTATATTTATAGTACAGCAGTATACATTTTTTGTATATTTCAATTAATCTTACAGCGGTATATACTGAATAGGATGTACTGTATATTTATATTTATATTACAACAGTATATTTATTTTGTATATTTATATTTATAGTACAACAGTATATATATTTTGTCTATTTATATTTAATGTATATTACAACATTACATTTATATACATTTTATATTGCTGCATATTAATAAAACAATATAATTTCTTTACATTGTAGGGAGACAACTGTTCTTGTGGACAAAATAAGTGAGGAGAATGATGAGAGGAGTGCATTAAGGGTTAAAAACACTCTGCAGGAAAAGCACAATCTGACTGTATCCGAGAGCAGCATAAAGAAGATGAGACGCAGCATTGGATGGAAATATGGACATGTGAGGTTAGTACTGGACAGTACAGGAGGTAAAAGTGTTGTTTCGCAAACTGTACTGCATTGTGCCGCAAATTTTTTTTATTCCTTGTCAATACAGAGTGTACCCCATGATACGGGACGCAAACAAAATCAAAAGAGTGCTCCAGGCCCAAGCATGGATCGACAGCGGGGAGACTTTCCAGGATTGCATCTTCACTGATGAGTCTACTGTGTCGCTGGAGAGATTTGCAAGATTTGCGTTCCACAAAAAAGGCCGCATATCTTTGAAGCCGCGGCCAAAACACCCCGTGAAGCTGCATGTGTGGGGTGCCATCTCTAGGCGTGGACCGGGATGCATTGTCATCTTTGAAGGTAAAATGTACTTGCACTGTACTTGACTAGGGTTGCCTTACCGTATGCACTGTACTGTACTATTGTGCAGTTTATTGAGCACTTTTCTTTTCTTGCTATAGGAATCATGAATAAAGCTTTCTTCCAAGACAACATTGTGCCCGAGATAGTGCAATACATCACACGCGACTTCCCCAATGGTCACGCTTCTACCAGGACAACGATCCCAAGCACACGGCGTCAACGGCGCATATTCTTGAGCGCGGCATCAACTGGGTGAAGACGCCAGCGGAGTAAGTGCAGTAGACCGTGTCCCATTTTTGTTCCCCACTGTTTTTAGCTCTTAAACCAATTGTCCTTTTTTTCCAATGACAGGTCGCCAGACTTCAATCCGATCGAATTTGTCTGGCATCAGCTGAAGGACCATATCCGGAAAGTGGCGAAACCCTCCAAAAAGGACGAGTTGTTGAAAGGCATTATGATTTTTTGGAACGATGTACTCACCGTGGAACGCTGCAATAAATATATAGACCATATTGCCACTGTGTTGCCCATTGTCATCGCGCGTAATGGGCAAGCATCAGGAAAGTAGTACTGTGCTGTAGTATTGTAAGTACAGTATGTTACAGGTAAGTATGGCACAGATTTTTTCTTTCCAGATAGTAAGAGTATGGAAAATAGCTGAAGCGCTCAAATGCAGGTATATCTCTAAATGATAATAAGCCAGACCACTGTACCAGGGTACTAACAATTTATATAGTACCTATTGTGTCATATAATGGGTACTATCCTCCTGAAGACAGGTGGTGTGTGGTGAGGAACTTACAAGGAGATTTTTGGAAAGGGGATACCCCAAATCACATTTAGCAATTGCATTTGAAAATGCATTACATACAGAGAGAGCATCATTGTTGCCCACACATCCAATTGGAGATTCTCGCCTTGCTAACAATGTTAAGACAATTGGTATTAAACAGGACTCACTCACATGGACTGACAGAATTAAAAAACAAATGTCCTCTTTTTATTTCACAATTTAGTAAACAAAGTGGAAAAGTAAACTCTATAATTTCAAAACATTGGAATGTCTTATCCATGGACCCTGTCCTTAAAAAATATGTGGATTCTGGTCCTACTTTTGTATATCGTAGAGCGAGAACAATTGGATCTTATGTTTCACCAAGTGAACTCAAATCTTCTGGTCTCAAAAAACCTTTTATCACTAGGGGTTCCTTCAAATGTGGCTCTTGTAGTGCATGTAAACACATGAAGCCTGCCAAAAGTTTTTTCCAGTTTGCCTTGCCACCGCCACATGGTGTGAATATATTACCAAATAAGGAATTTAAGATTAACAGTTTTATAAATTGTAAAAGTCAATTTGTGATTTATCTAATAACATGTGGTTGTGGCAAGAGGTATGTGGGGAGGACGACTAGAGCCCTTAAGGTCAGGATGTTAGAGCATTTAAGGCTCATAAAATTGAGAGACACTAATCATCCAGTCTCAAAACATTTCACTGAATGTGGTCAGGGAGGAATTAATAATTTTTCCTTTTTGGGGATTGAATCAGTTATTTCTAAATCTAGAGGAGGTGATCATATCAACCTTCTGGACCGTAGGGAGGCGTATTGGATCTTCACTCTCCAAACGCGCTTCCCTATGGGCTTGAACATTGACTGGCAACTAACACATTTTTTGTAAACATTTTTGTGATAGACGTATTATGGTGTAATTAGTTGGTAATACAGATTAAATAAGACAATTGTCATTATATTGGACATTATATTCTTATCATTATAACCTTTGAACCTATGCCTTATCATGCAAATATTATGCTAATATGTAAGCTTAAATTGTTCTTTGATGTATCTTGTGGATAATACTTCATATTTTATAATGGTTGTATTTCCCTGGTTCCTATGATTTAGGTACACAATCTGTGTTATGCAGTATGTATGTGTAATATGTCTTTAAATTTACTTTTCTTGCACATTTTTTTTAATCATGTCTAGAGGTTTTTATTTTCAACTTTTTTTTGTATATAACTTAGTTGCAACACAGCTAGTTTTTTAATCCACCTTGTTTATGTTTTTCCTTGATATAATAGTACCCTTTATTAAGCATTAGTTTAGTTTAATATAGCTTTATTTCGTTTAATTATGCTTGTCCAGTTAGCAGCAATGTATTTTGTTCTGCTGGAATGGTCAATAAAGCTTTGTTATTGTGTTCCTATGTTTGCCCACATCCAAAATGGCCACACTGCCTTTGGTACTTCCTTTTGCCCTTAGATCGGCACTGAGTCGCTCTGTTATGACGTCATCAGGTTCTGATTTTTGGCGCGAATCGGAGAGAGAGAAGTTTTTAGTGAAAACCAGGTCTAAGTAGTGGCCATCCTTGTGGGTGCTGGCTGCAGTCCACTGTTGAAGGCCAAAAGAAGAGGTTAGAGAAAGAAAGCGGGAAGCCCAAGGGAGAGAGGGGTCATCAATGTGGCAATTGAAGTCCCCAAGGAGAAGAACAAGGGAGTCTGAGGAGAGAAAGAAAGAGAGCCAGGATTCAAAGTGAGAGAGAAAGGCAGAAGGTGAATGAGTAGAGGTAGGTGGGCGATAGATGACCGCCACATGGACCGGGAGAGGAGAGAAGATCTGGACAGTGTGAGCCTCAAAGGAGGGAAAAGCAAGAGAGGGGGGAATAGGAAGGGTTCGGTAACGGCAGAGAGAGGAGAGCAGGAGCCCCACGCCTCCACCCCTGCCATCAGGGCGCGGAGTGTGGGAGAAGGAAAGGCCACCATAGGAGAGGGCAGCTTCCGGCGCACAGTCAGACTGAGTGAGCCAGGTCTCAGTTATAGCAAAGAGAAGCAGGGAGTGAGAGAGAAAGAAGTCATGCACAGAGAGGAACTTGTTAGAAAGAGAGCGTGCGTTCCAAAGGGCACAGGAGAAAGGGAGAGAGGAGGGAGGGTGGCAGGGGATGGGTATGAGGTTGGAGGGGTTAACACCAGAAGGAGTAGAAGTTGCATGTGGGAGGCGAGGACGAGAGCATACAGAAATAAGGCAGGGACCAGGATTGGGAGAGATATCCCCAGAAGCAAGGAGGAGAAGCATGGATAGAAAGAGGATGTGTGAGGATGATTTGTAGGGGTGTGTTTTAGTGTAGGGGATATAGCTGTGTGGTGTCAGAGGGCGCAGGTAAGAAAGGAGTTCATGTGAGCTGAGAAGTGGGGAAGGAAGGAGAGATGGAGATATATGAATAGAGTTAGAGACATACTGAGGCTTGTAAAAGGAAGTGCATAATTTGAGAAGAAGTGAAGTCACAGCAAATATAAATGGTAAAGCAGCATCACAGCAGTAATGATGCAGTCTGGTATAGATGATTTCCTCCTTTCCAGCGTAGTTCACATGCAGGAATCAGGGCCAGATGGGGTGTCCACTTCTTCCTCACTTCTTTTGAACTTCCTTTTAAACTTCAGTTGTTCAGTCGTCTTGCCACTTATAATGTGCCACTTGGATATGTGCTGCAGGCAGACTAGCTGTTCTGACACAGTTTATATGGGCCTAAAAAGTCACCTGACAGTGTGGTTCTGTCTGCTTAATTAGCACATCTGAGGCACATTCAAACAGATGGTTTTCTACACAGGGTGTTCCCTGCCTAGGTGTCAATGCTTAATTCAATTAACAGTTGAAGCAGACAGGATTCAGATATGGGATATTACCTAAGATTGTTTCAGTTGCATATACTGAAATACACACAGCAAAGAGTTGAAGCAGACAGGATTCAGATATGGGATATTACCTGAGGAGAGAAGATGATTTTTGTTAGGGTAAGGGGTCCTTCCTTTTAAACTTCAGTTGTTCAGTCGTCTTGCCACTTATAATGTGCCACTTGGATATGTGCTGCAGGCACATTCATTACAAATAGTGAAATCAACTATTGCTAATCAACTATATGCTAATAGCTGGATTAGATACAGTTGGGAGCAGTAGAGCTGAGCTGGCTGACTGAGCTAACACCAGTGCCAACTCACCAAAGGCATATTTCCACAACTCACTAGTGTCCACCACCACCATCATCACCAGTTCCATTTGCCAACTTGCTAGTTGCATCACTTTAATGTTCTGTTATTTTTTATTCATTTTATGGAGGTCCCAAACAACCCAAGCACTTATACAGCATTGCCAGCCACGAATGCCACATTTTTGTTATATGGAAAATAGCTGAAGCGCTCAAATGCAGGTATATCTCAAAATGATAATAAGCCAGACCACTGTACCAGGGTACTAACAATTGATATAGTACCTATTGTGTCATATAATGGGTACTATCCTCCTGAAGACAGGTGGTGTGTGGTGCAACCCACTCACCATCAGTCTCATTGGCAGGTTCCCCTGAAAAATATGCAAATACTCACATCCTGGTAGGGAAGGCAGGCAGGCTGTGCAACTACTCAATGCAATACAGGGAAAAGGGAGACCAAAAAGCGCACCAGCACAAACGGAGCAGGAAGAAACCAGGAAGAAACCAGGACAAAAAAATGATTGCAAGGAGATTTTTGGAAAGGGGATACCCCAAATCACATTTAGCAATTGCATTTGAAAATGCATTACATACAGAGAGAGCATCATTGTTGCCCACACATCCAATTGGAGATTCTCGCCTTGCTAACAATGTTAAGACAATTGGTATTAAACAGGACTCACATGGACTGACAGAATTAAAAAACAAATGTCCTCTTTTTATTTCACAATTTAGTAAACAAAGTGGTAAAGTAAACTCTATAATTTCAAAACATTGGAATGTCTTATCCATGGACCCTGTCCTTAAAAAATATGTGGATTCTGGTCCTACTTTTGTATATCGTAGAGCGAGAACAATTGGATCTCATGTTTCACCAAGTGAACTCAAATCTTCTGGTCTCAAAAAACCTTTTATCACTAGGGGTTCCTTCAAATGTGGCTCTTGTAGTGCATGTAAACACATGAAGCCTGCCAAAAGTTTTTTCCAGTTTGCCTTGCCACCGCCACATGGTGTGAATATATTACCAAATAAGGAATTTAAGATTAACAGTTTTATAAATTGTAAAAGTCAATTTGTGATTTATCTAATAACATGTGGTTGTGGCAAGAGGTATGTGGGGAGGACGACTAGAGCCCTTAAGGTCAGGATGTTAGAGCATTTAAGGCTCATAAAATTGAGAGACACTAATCATCCAGTCTCAAAACATTTCACTGAATGTGGTCAGGGAGGAATTAATAATTTTTCCTTTTTGGGGATTGAATCAGTTATTTCTAAATCTAGAGGAGGTGATCATATCAACCTTCTGGACCGTAGGGAGGCGTATTGGATCTTCACTCTCCAAACGCGCTTCCCTATGGGCTTGAACATTGACTGGCAACTAACACATTTTTTGTAAACATTTTTGTGATAGACGTATTATGGTGTAATTAGTTGGTAATACAGATTAAATAAGACAATTGTCATTATATTGGACATTATATTCTTATCATTATAACCTTTGAACCTATGCCTTATCATGCAAATATTATGCTAATATGTAAGCTTAAATTGTTCTTTGATGTATCTTGTGGATAATACTTCATATTTTATAATGGTTGTATTTCCCTGGTTCCTATGATTTAGGTACACAATCTGTGTTATGCAGTATGTATGTGTAATATGTCTTTAAATTTACTTTTCTTGCACATTTTTTTAATCATGTCTAGAGGTTTTTATTTTCAACTTTTTTTGTATATAACTTAGTTGCAACACAGCTAGTTTTTTAATCCACCTTGTTCATGTTTTTCCTTGATATAATAGTACCCTTTATTAAGCATTAGTTTAGTTTAATATAGCTTTATTTCGTTTAATTATGCTTGTCCAGTTAGCAGCAATGTATTTTGTTCTGCTGGAATGGTCAATAAAGCTTTGTTATTGTGTTCCTATGTTTTGTTATACAGTGCGCGGCTTGGTCAGATTACTATGTGTGAGCCACGGCGCTTCCCCTCCATCCCATGTTGGGAGCAGGTGGGGATCAGGCCCACAGGCAGCAGGCCGGACACTCTGCTTTCCCTGCGCAAGCGTGAAGAGACCTCGGCTCTGTGCATGCGCACGGGGTTCGGCGGAAATGTTCTTTTTTCTGATTTTTTTTTTACTAAAACGAGCACGGCCGGGAGACTTCCGGTGACGTCACAGAGCATGGTCGGGTTGTAGAGGAGCTCCTGAACACCCTTGCTGATAAATCGCCAAATATACAGTGGCGACACGTTTAAATCTTAGTTGGCTAGTTCCGCAAGCCGGGAGATTTCCCGGCTTGCTAGCCAAATCCCCTCGGCGTGCCGCGCATCACCGATGCGCGGTCATGCTTCATCGGGTGCCTGCGCCCCATGCGCGCGTGCCCAGGGCTCCCCGAGGGAGCCCTGGTGTCCCGCGATGTGGGGGACGGCGGTAGGGGGTTCCGGGGGACCCGGCGGACCCGGAGACGGGAGGGGGAAGCCCCGATCGGAGGACCACTCATCCGAGGCTTCGGCGCGCGCACGGGACACCCCGGCGCGCGCCCGGTTACTGTCGCGGCCGAGACCGGGTAAAGGTAAGGAAAAACTCGGCCGCGACAGTAGCACCCACCGCCACCAAAACTTTCCCAAAAAACTCCCAAAACACTTAAGTTCAGGGGACTATGCCATCCAAAGGAAAGGCAATGCAGAACCAAGCGGTCACCAAGTACTTTACCCCTGCAGCGCGCCTGCCGGAGCCGAACTGCAACTCCCAAGATGGCGCTGAAGAGGCATGCAGGCCTCAAACGCGGAGCAGGACACAGACACAGCTAACCGCGAAGTGCCAGAATTTGGCCTTAACAAACAGTACTTTGATGCACTATTCGTCCAGATGAGGAGAGGAGTCCAGGAAGATGTGAATGCAGCCCTAGAAAACCTGAGATCTGATATCAACGGCCTCACGAAGCGCACAGATAAAAAAGAATACAAAATAAGAGATATAATAGGGTCACAAAACAGCACAGAGGAAGAGGTGATAAGATTGGGCCGTGTCATAGAGGAACTTAAAGACACCCTCGAGGACCAAGAAAACAGGGATAGAAGACAAAACCTATGATTAAGAAATATCCCTGAGGAAATCACCCCTGAGATCCTCCAGCCCTACCTCCACAAGCTGTTCCGGTCCCTGGTGCCTGAACTACCAGAGCACGATATACAAATGGACAGGGCTCACCTACCTACAATCACCTACCGCTGGGGCTTCCCCTTCAAATTGATCGTCTTAAGAAATGGCCGCCATCATACCATTTCCAGGCCATAGGACTCTCCCTCCTTCCAAAAAGCGCTAGGGTTAACTCGACCACAGGACTGCAGAGGCCCCTCCAAGGCTGCAATGCGCCAAGACGAGGCGGAAGTACCGCGAGCCTCCGAGCGCATAGCAAACCAAAAGGCCCCCAGCGCACCAGACCAAGACCAGAGCCTACAGACACGCTAACACCCGATGGAGATCATATCCCGCCCACTTGGCCCTCACCCGCGGACCATGAAGAGGAGATTAAATCGATATGGCCGAGCATCTCTTCTCGACGCCGACTGACATCCAGCCGCCACCCCCCAACCTAAGAGGGAGGACTACAGTACCTGCAGTGGAGCGTCCAACTACCTCCCTCCTCGACGCAGAAAACAACGCCGGTCAGATGGATACACGACCAGCAGAAATCATCAGCTCTCACCTACCCCCCCTCCTCGGTGTCCCATCCCCTCCCCTCCACACCCTCCCCCCACCCTCCCTCATCCCCCCCCGGGGGAGAGAGGGAGAGAATGGGGATGGGGAGGGAGAGAGAATGGGGGGTGTGAATGGAGAGAGAGAATGGGGGGGTGGAAATAGAAAGAGAATGGGGGACAGGGCTGGCAACGGGGGTCTGTCGGGGTTGGCGTCCCAGGCCCAGTGAGTTGAAAAAGAACGCTGCGACGTTCGAAATGCATTGGATGGGTCTTTTGCCACATTAAAGTGCCCCTTTAATCATTTTTTTGTCCTGGTTTCTTCCTGCTCCGTTTGTGCTGGTGCGCTTTTTGGTCTCCCTTTTCCCAGTGAGTTGGGGCCCACCCACGTGTCAGTCAACCACCCACTCACCCACTCTCCCTCCCTGTCTCCCTCTTCCTCCCTGTCTCCCTGTCCCTCCCTGTCTCCTTCTCTGTCTCCCTGTCTCCCTCTCTGTCTCCCTCTCCTTCTCCGTCTCCCTCTCCGTCTCCCTCTCCGTCTCCCTCTCCGTCTCCCTCTCTGTCTCCCTCTCCATCTCCCTCTCCTTCTCCGTCTCCTTCTCTGTCTCCCTCTTCGTCTCCCTCTTCGTCTCCCTCTCCGTCTCCCTCTTCGTCTCCCTCTCCGTCTCCCTCTCTGTCTCCCTCTCCGTCTCCCTCTCCGTCTCCCTCTCCGTCTCCCTCTCCGTCTCCCTCTCCGTCTCCCTCTCCTTGAACATGGTATGACACGCTATATATAGGGACAGTCTGCCGTTTTGTGCCAGTGCTATGCCAGAAGCGACTAATTATTCTGGCATAGCACTGGCACAGCTGTGTGTAATACAATCCTTATGCAAATTCCAAAGATTGTGTTTTTTTGGCGCCAAAACGGCAGACTGTCCCTATATATAGCGTGTCATACCATGTTCAATCCAATTTCAAGCTGCCAAAATAACTTAATAAAGACTGCATTATGTATTATTCCTGATTATTTTTATATTTGTAGTTTTTGGTTCCTGATAAAATAAAATAAATATTTATTCACTTTCATGCGACCCACAGAACGGGTTATGTTACATTATACTTACAGTATATACAGGATTTATATATTTTTATTTTAAATATATTAAAGAATGTACTGTATTGTATTTAAAACATGTGACTGTAAACCATAGTGACTGACAAATATTTTCACACCCTGATGAAATACTGTATCAGTGTACTCTCAATTCTCACAGTGCTGTGCACATCAGATTTACATTTCAAATTCGAGAGGGGATTTTCCAAAGCATTACCGTTCAAACAACAGGCCTCTAAGGGTTGGGGGAGGGGGATGGTGTGTTTAGACGCAGGCGTGCTGAGTGTTTGTAGCTCGGCTATGGGCGGATTAAGAACACAATGGCAATATGCAGAAGGTTAACGACCCAGTGGAGAGAGAGGGATGGTAGGCTAGGGTGACTCAGCCGATTGACGCTTGGCTAGGGAGGGATTAAAAACTCTGGAGGTGTGTGGCTGAAATAGTTAACAGCACTGTAATTTCAAAAGGCAGTTCATCATAATAATTTGACGAATAAACCCCCAAAGACAACCCCCAAATACGGTACATAAAAAGCAAGTAACTTTAACTCCCTGTGCCCCATGCACCAAAAATGTTTTGTGGCAGAAGAATTTAATAAAGGCTGCAGTATGTATTATTGTGTGTTGATGGTTAGAATTGCTGTGCACTTTAAATGTTACAACATTGTACAGTATTTGTAAATAAATGTTTTTGTACTGACTCCACCAATAAAAGAACATGTTGAATTGCCTCACATTGTTTCCATTTGCTCCTTTGACAGTGTAACAAATGTAGAGGCTTACTGCACTGTTTTTAACTGCCTGGTCGCACAATTGGCGTAGGAACTACGGCAATTGGCGTAGGAACTAGGGCAATTGGCGTGGGAACTAGGTCAATTGGTGTGGAAACTTTTGTTCTAGGGCACCTAGAAATAAAATTCATTTTGCCCCTAGATGTTAGGAACCCCCTCACTTGACCCCAACAGGGTCCGAGCAGTAATGACGGCAAGAAAGGGTCACGCCGGCGAGGAGGGTCCTACCATTGAGCGTAATGGCGGAGAAAGCTTTGAACCGGCTAAGTCAGATTGAGCAGAAACCTGGAACCCACAACTCCGGTTCTTTTTGACCTAGAGGGCTCAGATTCGGTGACCATGTAGTCCTAGTTGCGGCAGGATTGCATGGCAAATTGCGACCCTCTCGTGGCAACAGAACGGAGTCAGGGTGATGTTAAATTTCAGGTTTCTGCCATTGACTTGCATGGCAGAAAAAAAGCCACTTTGGTAATGTGCTTTTAAACTGTCTTTTGGTACCTCCGGTTCCGGGGTTCGTGCAAGGCTGATATTTTGCCTCCATGGCAAGGGTCCTCCCGCATGAGGACCAGGTAAATTTCAACCCGCTCAGACCCACAGAACGGGTTATTTTACATTATATTCGCGCAGTTGGCGTGGGAACTACTTAGGGCTGCGGTCAAGTTCACGGGCAATTGGCGTGGGAACTTCTGTTCTAGGGCACCTAGGAATAAAATTATTTTTGCGCATAGATGTTAGGCACTGTATACCACTGTACAGTATACTGTAGAAGACACATAATGACACGATACTGAACATGTAGAATAAATGCATAGTTTTATTTATTCGGGTTTATTACACAGTATACTGTACGGCCGGAAAACATCAGCATACAGCACAATATTATCCATCGAAATCCCCCCATTAGCCGTTTTCTTTTCTGATGAAAAACAAAAATAAAAGTTTTAATGTACAGTTATGGTCAGCCCCCTAAAGAAGTACCCAGCCAGCCCCACCAAAATAATACGGCAACAAGACAGTACTCACCATAGAATTAAAATTCATTTTCCCCCAGATGTTAGGAACCCCCTCACTTCACCCCAACAGGGTCCGAGCATGTACAGTACAGTACTGTACTTTAAAATAAATTAAATATGCAATTTTACTATTACTGCGCGCGCACGCACAGACTGTGTACTGTAGGTTGAACCGCGAAGGTATTAGACTTCAGAGACAACAGCTCGCAAACGCCCCCATGCGTTTTTACACGGCATTACAGTATTGCAGCCAGCGGGAATAAAATGCTTAAATCACAGCCGCGAAAATAACGCTATACACCCCGGGAGAAAACGACACAAAACCGCACATGACCGGGATCTTCTGAAATTCGCGGAGCTAGCCAAGTAAGAATAAAGTTGGTCGCCACTGTACCTTGACGACATTGCTGTATTTAGTAATTCATGGAACTCACATCTAGTGCATGTTGCAGCGGTGCAAACCAGGATTAGGGAAGCGGGGCTTACATTGAAACCCACCACGTGCTTAGTAGGTTTGGCAAAGGTATTGTTCCTAGGTCACCGGGTGGGCGGAGAGCATCTTCAACCTAAGGCCTCGGCCATGTTAGTTGCTTGCTGGCGGAAGCGCACTGAGGCACGCTCCCGCTTAGCACTGAACCCCTACAGCCGCAATTAGAGCGGCTTTAGTAGGGGCTCACCTGCACTTCCGTGCGCTTGCGGAAGCGTAGGTCTTAGGGGAATTTAAAATTCCCCCGCTTGATAGCGAGACAGGCCGGTCACGTGAGCGGTTCGCCCAATGAGGGCGAACCAGCTCTGTGACGTCACTGGCCGGCCCCCAGCAAGTGACGCCCCCGCACACAGCCCGCCCCTTGCAGGCCCGCTGACGGCGCGTGCGGTAAGCAACCGTAAGGCCAGGGAAAGCACCCACTTTCCCTGAGCCTCAGCACGCCTCAGCGAGCAAGCAGGGAGCATGGACTCAGCCTAAGGCAGCTAAGGTTGACGCTAGAGTGCAGTGGCCCATTCCCAAGACTAAGAAGCAGTTTATGGCTTTTCTGGGCACCGCTGGCTACTATAGGAAGTTTGTCCCACAGTACAGCCCTGTGGCTAAACCCTTGACGGACTTGGCACAGAAGTGACTCTCAGTTCTGGCTGTCTGGTTTCCCATCTGTGAAGTCGCATTCCAGGCATTAAAGACTGCACTGGCCAGTGCTCCTATCTTAGCTGCACCGGACTGTTCAAAAAAGTTTTTGGTGCAGACTGATGGCTCGGACTATGGCATCAGTGCTGTACACAGTCAAGTGGGGGAGGAGGGAGGAGAGCATCCTGTGGTATACCTGAGCAGAAAACTGTTGCCCAGGGAAGTGTCTTATGCCACAATTGAAAAGGAGGGTTTGGCAATGATATTGGCTCTACGGAAACTACAGCCCTATCTATACGGTCACCCGTTCACAGTGATCACGGATCACAACCCCTTTAGTTTGCTACAACGGGTGTCCGGTGAGAATGCCAAACTGCTGCGCTGGAGCCTTGCCCTGCAAGAATTTGACTTTACCATCCAGCACAAGAAGGGCAGCGAGCATGGCAATGCGGATGGACTATCCCACCAGGACAGTCCCAGTGAGCCTGTAACCTCAAGAGTTGTCTGACCCGTCAAACATCCAAATAAGGCGGTTGTAACAGCACCTACACTTTGAGGTGGGCAGGTATGATGGTGAGGGGGAACGCAGGCCAATAATAAGGTATTATGCCCAGCTGGGTGCCCCTGACCCATATTGGGGAGTTTGAAGTGTCAGCTCGTCAACCCAATTTTGGCATGTGAACTGCATTTTATTAAAAGATTTCTGTCTGTGTTTACTGTTCTAGGAGTGCCAACCAGCGGAGATTCACAGATTCCAGGAGTGCTAACCAGCGGAGATTCACAGAATCCAGGAGTGCTAACCAGCGGAGATTCACAGATTCCAGTAGTGCTAACCAGCGGAGATTCACAGATTCCAGGAGTGCCAACCAGCGGAGATTCACAGATTCCAGGAGTGCCAACCAGAGGAGATTCACAGATTCCAGGAGTGCCAACCAGAGGAGATTCACAGATTCCAGGAGTGCCAACCAGCGGAGATTCGCAGGACGGGCGTTTCAGGGAGGATTTTACGGTAAAACTGTTATCCGGTGTGTTTGGGTAGAAGGAGGCCATAGTTGCTGGCTACCCCGAAAATGTACCCCAGAATCATACCAGATTCCTGGGGACATGACACAGACCACCGAACAAAATCCTCCCTAGGAAGTAGTTTGAAGCTCAGCGCCAGATCTCCTTGCTTCAGCACAGACCAGAACAGTAAGACGGGGCAGGGGGATAAATCACATTCAAGGGTCCCCCGGTATATGCCCAAACCCCAGAACCCAGTGTAGGGGTTCAGAGTCTCTCTCACCATGTATAAGGTGGTGAGAGTGAACCATTTCCTTAGTCCCGCTCTGGTGAAAATATCAAGAGGTGTCTAGGCTTTTTTTAAAGTACAACTTTTCTGCTAGTTCTGTTAGGCCGTGCGTATAGTGCCAGCGACGGGCGACGTGACGCATGACGTCACCCGTCGCCGTCGCCGCTAGCGAAAGTTGTATTTTGCTTTGTGGCGGCGTCGCGGGTGACAAGCCATTGATTGGTTCAGGGGATGTCACATGAGACGACAGCCCCTGAAAAATCAAATATTCCCGGCTTGCAAAAATCACGTCGCCCTGTCGCTTTGTCGCCGTCGCGCTTACTATAAGCGCACACGGTGGCGACAATGCATTTGTTTTTGGCCGATGTCGCCGGCACTATAAGTGCAGCCTTAGGAAGCTTGTAGAGCTCTGAGAATTAACGTGCAGCAGTTTGAGGGAAAACACACACACACAGGACTTAGATATATTCCGGGTAACTTTTTACTAAGTTAATGGTGTGGAAGGTAGACCTGTTTTACACAGTAAAACAAAATGGGAAAATGTTTCTAAGTCCAGCGTTTAGAGAATAAAAAGTGGGGTTCTGCTAACGTCTGTTAGGAAGCTCCTAGCACTCTGAAACTGGCCGTGCGTGTAGTTTAGGTAGAAACAGATAAAACGATCATAACTCGTTTTTTATAATGTTTCATAAAAAAATTGATGAATGAAAGTCCCCCTCAATTAGTGTATTAAACATGATAAAAATAGTTGGACTTTCATTCAGAACATCAGAGACAGGGAAAAACTAATTAATTATAGCACCCCAGTATGCGTGTAGTGACTCAATGAAAATGAGCTGAGGATGTGCCGCCGGCTTGATGCCACAATGGGGGCAATGCACTAAGCTCCGTTAAGTCATTTTAAGAGAGAAAAGTGCTCTTAGAACAGGATGTTCTGAAAGAAATCCAATTTAGCAATAATTATATTGTACTGCTGCGGCTCATTTTATTCTGACACATCGCCAGTTTTTCCCTGGCTTTTTCCTGGAATGCGACTCACTTCACCGGGAGCATGCCGCATTCATTTTGCGTTCTCAGCCGCGAGTCATGCGTGGGTCATGCGCGGTTGATGCGTTTATTGAGAATGGTTCGGATCTAATAGCTTTCAATTCTTCGCGTGTCCGCCAGATGGCAGATATTCATGAATTGTAAAGCGCATGCGCTTCAGTAATGTGTCGACTTGCAGGTGTTTCGTTTAAAAAAGATACCACAGTGTGCTATTGTAACTTGGCCTTGAGACTGAAGGAAGAGGTTGCAAAAATGTATCAATTTAGGCTTTTCATATTAAAGAAAGACAAAGACCAGTTTCTGTTACAGTATTCTCCAGAGACCCGCCCGCCATGAGTGTTCAAGTGCAGCCCGTTTTCCAAAAACCCGACAGAAGTTAGCGTTTTTGATATGGGCTGCGATTAATGCAACAGAGGATAAGATGGCAACAGTTGTTCAAATTTATCAGTATTTTATCGAAAACTATGACTTTTACAAATTTTCGTCAGCTCCTCATGTGTGGAAGCGTGCAATAAGGAAAAGGTTATGTAGCGATTCCTGTTTTTATTGTATTGAGCCACAATTTGTTGGAGGGTATTGGGGTGTATCGCTGGCTTTTTCCTGTATCTATGATCATGCAGACGGCAAAAGGCGAAAGGTTGTGTTAAAACCAACTAAGAAATGACAGTCGCTGCCAAGCAATGCACCAGCACTGGCTTCCAATAACGGTCCCACCGTCAGTGTCAACCCTTGCTGTCTATCCAGCAAGCCTGAGCCGGATTTCGCGTGCAGTTTCGATCAAGCTTGCATGTACCTAAGCAATTTCCAGCCTCATCAGCTGATTACAGGTGGACTAGTCCCGCTGCAAACTATCGACGTGGATGATCAAGAACACTGGACTGGCAGTGGACCGGCGCCGGCGCCAGCTGAATGGGAAATTATATGGTGAGTATTGTTGCCGTATTATTTTCTGTGTTTTTTTTATTTTGACAATACAGTATCAATATCGGCGCGATTCAAAAGTCAAGCGATTCTCCTGTAAGCAATATCATTGGCTGAGCGGCTTCTCCAGTACTGTACTGCAGATACTGAACTATTGGTGGAACTCTTGGCGCATGCGCATTGGAGCCTTCTTGAAACGCATATGCGTGTCATTACATCGACGGTAGGCGCATGCGCATGTGAACAGGAGACGCCCCCCGAGAAAATTATTGGTGGGACTGGCTGGGAACTTCTTTAGGGGGCTGACCATTACAGTAAAACTTTTCTTTTTGTTTTTCCTCAGAAAAGAAAATGGCTAATGGAGGGTTTTCGATGGATAATATCGCTTTGTGTAACAATGCCTGCACATTGCTGAATCGGATTTAAAAACCCACGTATCGGAGTCTACAGTTTAGTGGCCGTTGTTATTGATTAGGATAGAATACTGTACCTTAAACAGTATGCTGATGTTTTCTGGCCGTACAGTATACAATACTTTTTTATATACAGTATACTGTGTAATAAATCCGAAAAAATAAAAATTATGCATTTATTATACATGTATTACAGTACTGTATATACAGTATGTGTCTTCTATACAGTGCCAGTACATACAGTACAGTACAGTGTGTGTCTTCTATTTTTTTAATACTCTTATACTGAGCATGCCTACAGTACACAGTGCAGTATGCCTCGACATTCTAGAAACACTGTATTTTGTTACAGTAGCAAAGGAGCCAATGGAACAATGTAAAACAAATCAACATGTTCATTTATTGGTGGAGTAAGTACAAAAACATTTATTTACAAATACTGTACAATGTAGAAACATTTTAAGTGCACAGCAATTCAAAACATCAACAGGTGTATGGTTTACTGCTAGTGAAAACATTTATGCATAGAAAGTAAAAACATTTACAGTCAGTCAGTATGGTTTACAGTCACGTGTTTAAAAACAAATTCTTTATTCATAAAATATACAAAATGCAACATCTCCTTTATTAAAGAACGGCAAGGAAAAACATATACAGTGGGATGGTGTGCAAAACAGTCTGCACCAGTACAGTCCTCAAGGGCAGCAAACAGGCCTGGTTTTCAGGGTAACTTTTGAAAAACGTGCCTGTTTGCGGCCCTCAGGGACTGGAATTGTGCGTGTCCTGTGTGTGTACAGCAAGTTAAAACATTTCTGTATAAATGCAAGTTAAAACTTATAACATTTTTTTATTTATACCAGTTACAGTAAAACCCACAACATCCCCTTTATTTAAATACAGTGCAGCAGGTCAAAACATGTACAGTACCGTACAACAGGTCTTACCTGTGATTAAAAAAAATCTTTATTCATAAAATATAGTTTACAAAACGCAACATCTCCTTTATTAAAGAAACATATACAGTACAGTGGGATGGTGCGCAAAACAGTCAGTCAGACCTGAACCACTACAGTCCTCCAGGGCAGCAAACAGGCCCGGATTTCAGGACAACCTTGAAAACCGCGTCTGTTTGCGGACCTACGGGACTGGAATTGTGCAGGTCCTGTGTGTGTATACAGCGAGTTAAAACATTTCTGTATAAATACAAGTTAAAACACACAACAACATCTCCTTTATTTAAGTACAGCAGGTCAAAACATGTACAGTACAGTTCAGCAAAACAGTATGGTCTTACAGTACCCGTGATTAAACCAGAAAGTCCACCACATTGTCCATCCATGGCCGATTCCTTGCATGGCGCAAAACACCATTAATGCAGTCCCGAACGTCTCTCATAACAGGATCTGTAACTGTATAAAAGCGCCGCATTTCCTCCAGAATGGTCTTTCTTAAATTGGCAGAAAGCGCCTTTTTTACGCGATTTCCATCGTAGTTCACTCTGAAGGCCCAGTCGCAGTACAACGATTAGGGCACATGGTGCTTAAAAAGTAACAAGGCAAACTTGTGGGGTGCACCAGCACTCATCACCCTATACTTCTCCCTGAGCGCCATTGGCATATCGCACAGGGTGATGTCGGGCACCGTATCGATGCGAGCGAATGTAGGTCTTCTGGGAGCGGGTGTACTTGAGGCGATGGGCGATGGTAGGTTGTCTGGGAGGAAGCTTTCCTCCGGTCTTGGTTGCCGTGTTGTCTCCTGGTGTGGTCTTGATGGGGTTGTCATGTCCTCAATGGCATACATGTACACTACATCTTCTGGTGGAGGGGGTGCGCTTGGTGATGGAAGGGGGTCGATGCTCCCATTCATCACATCCATGCCACCCTCCTGCTCCAGCGTCGGGGAAACAGGGGCATGAACACCGAGCAAATGATGTATACCCGCTATGTCAGCCTCTATCTTCTCCATCCGTCGATCCATCCGTTGATGCATATGTTGCATCCGTTGATCCATATCTAGCATCCGTTGATCCATATGTAGCATCCATTGCTCCACATTTAGCATGGTCTCCAGAAGCAAATCTATCTTTGCCAGCACAATAGAGTTCCCGGGGATATCCACACTTATCACATTCAGCATACGGTCTAACGAGCTGCTTCTTGTGCATGGCATGTGGACATCTGGGTGGATGGGTGCAACGGAGGATGAGATGGGTGTTCCATGGAGAGAAGCGGCAGCGTCATCGAAGAAGGGTGGAGGAGGTGACCTGTGGCTATCCGTTAGAGGAGAAGCGGCAGCGTCGTCGAAGAGGGATGGAGAAAGTGACCTTTGGATTTCCGGGCGAGAAGCAGAGTCGTCTAAGAGCAAAGGAGAAAGTGACCCATGGATTTCAGAGGCACCAGCGGCAGCGTCGTCGGATAGAACTGGAGAAGATGGCCTGTGGGTTTCTGGGAGGGCGGCGGCAGCTTCGAGGACGAGGGGTGGAGAAGACAGGCTGAAGATTTCCGGGACAGCGGTGGCAGAGTCATCGAAGCGTATGGGAGGAAGTGGTCTGTGGGTTCGATGGGTTGGCTGCCATTCGTTTTGCGTCGAGAGTACATCACCGTATTTCTTCTTGACATAATAAGGCTGACGTCTATGAAAACCCTTAGACTTTGGGGTCAGCAGAAGGTTTTCTTTATTGGTCTTAGCCTGTCGCTTTTGCCTTGGCGTGGAAACGGCAACCGCCTTTAACTTTTTCTGCATGACAGGCACGGCAGAGGCGAGTGGGTTCCTGCGTCCGTAGAATCGGGGTTGATCCATGGAAGCAGATGGCATAATGCAGTATCTGGACAAGGGAAAGTTCAAATAAAGATCATCGAGTGGTGGGCTATGCAAAGTGTGTAACCTTTTATGCATGGCGGCGAGGTACAGGTGTTGAAAGTGGGCGTACTCTAATGTGAGTCATTACTGTATAAATACACCATCCATTTTGTGGATTCACTGCACATTGAATACACATCGACTAAACATCGAATATACATTCTTGTGTTAGTATTTCTTTCTACTCGCAGCAATGCCTGTTAAAAAGATTTCCAAGGATCTCACCATGCAAATTGTCATATTCTCTAGCCAGCTGTACTAATGCTTGGCCACCGGGACTGCTGCCACTCTCAATGTCTTGTTCTAGCCTGCAGTACCTAAACTTGTCCACCGGGATTGCTGCTGCTAAACTAAGGAACATTCCAGACTCTGATACCTGACACCTCTGCACCTGTGCTCCCTCTAAGCATGCATATATAAACCTCCCTTTCCTGTTCCTCCCTTGCCTCTGTTTCAAGTCAGACTCCTATGCACATGCCTCTGATCCTGATTTGTTCCTGTACCTGTATTTGATTCTGTTCGCAGTAAAGGCCCTTTCTGGTAATCTGGCTTGGAACAGATTCTCTGCCTTCCTGCTTCAGCAGACCCCATCCGCTTGGAGGAAGATAAGTACTTTTTTTTTTTTTTTTAAATACCAGTTGGGATCCTGAAGGTTTTGTTGCTGCAAAGGTTTCTGCAGGGTTTTTTGTGCCACTTTCTCCCTGAGAAGAATTCCCTTTTACAAAAAAAAAAAGAAACCCTCCCTGCAGTACCTGTTTTTGCCATTTTCAGACTTTCATTACCTGGACAAGAATTGTCTCTGCATTGTGGGTGGGCCACTGCAGATTTTCAGACTCACATTTCTATTTAAGATGGTTACCTTGATTTACTGCTTTCCCTGGTTGGACCACTGCTGTTCACAGGGTTCCCATTTCAAAAGACAAAAGTGCTCCCATTATTTTGTTGCTGCATGCTGTGATTTTCTTGCAATCTGTAGTTCTTCCTATGATTGGTTCTAAGGTTTCAGGTTTACCTGCAAGTTCCCCTCAAGTTTGTTTCTCTGTAACCTGTGTTATCGCTACGCCTGATATCTAAAGTTTCAGATTTAACTGCAGGTTTCTCTGTCTGATATTCCTATGTCTGATGTCAAAAGTTTTGGATCTAACTGCAAGTTTTCTCTGTAGTAGTTTCCTGCTGTCTGTGATATTTCTCTGCCTGATTTCTAAAGTTTCAGATTTAACTGCAGGTTTCTCTGTTTATGTTTTTTCCTTGCATTGATGATATCTCCGTGACTGATGCTAAGGTTTCAAAAGGGTCAGCTCTCCTATCTTGTCTCTCTGTGTCTAATATTTCTGTTGTTCATTCTTGTGCTTCAGCTTTAAAGACACATTTCCTCTTTACTGGTTTCTTGGGAAGTGTGGTTTCCCCATGTCTGAAATTATGGCTCCCACTCAAAAAACAGTCTTGAGCAGTAAATGTGAACACAGTACCACTGATTCTTCAGAACTTCCCAAAGCAAGGAAGAAAAAGAAGGGAGGTATTACTGTGGAAGTTGAAATTAAGGATGAACCTTTAACCCCAGAGTCTGCATTTGATTAAAGAGATATGCTGCAGTTTAAGGCAACTCACAGACTTATCCCAAGAATAGTGGAAGAAAAGAACGATGTATTTAATCCAGGAAAAGATGCCCTAACTCAGACACTTCAATCTGCACGAAAAGAGATTGATTGTCTTCATGGACGTTTAGATAAAGTGCAAGAAGCCAAGGCTGCACTACAGAGCTGTCTATCCTCAGCAATTGCTAAGTGTGTTCTCCAGGAAAAAGAAAAGCACCAGTTGGAGAGTGACCTGGATGTCATGTCAGGTGAGCTGGAGAGGGCATATGCTGATGCTGCTGAGGATCAGCACCTCGCTTCTAAAAGTAACGAATTCCTGGAAATCTCTATGAAGGAAATTGACAGGCTTAATACAGAGCTTAAAGTCTCCCAGGAGGAGATTTGCTACTTCAAAAAAGAGATGGAAGTCATTCGGGAGGACAGATGCTACTTGAAAACAGAGATACGTTCTATGAGAGATGCCTCCGAAGAGTTAAATAGTAGGTTTGAAACTATAAACCAAATGAGTAAGAACTTCTCTGTCCAAGCCAGTGAAGGAGATAAAAGACTCCATGAATCAGAAGAGGAGAAGAGACTATTGATTGAAGAAAAGTCAAGGATGCAATTAGCATTGGAAAAAGCAGAGGGTGACTGGGAAAAAGAAAAATATCAGTTGCAGAATGACAGGGTGATCTTGTCAAGTAAGCTGGAGAATGCCTACGCTGATTCTGCCCAGTACCAGACTTTCATGGCTCAAGTTGACGCAGCACTGGAAGCATCTCAGAAAGAGGTTCACAGGCTTGCTTACTACAGAGCTGGAAGCCTCTTAGGAGAAGAGTTGCCACTTCTACACAGAACTATGTTCATTGAGAGAAATCTTCGAAGGGTTAAATATCAGTTTTGAAACTGTAACCCAAGAGTGCAAGAATCTCTATGTCCAAGTCAGTGAAGGAGATAAGAAACTCCATGAATTAGGAGAGGAGAAGAAACAGTTGGCCCGGGGAAAAATAGACGTGCAGACAGCACTGCAGGATGCAGAGAGAGTGCTGCAAGAAGAACGTGTCTCGCTGGAGCAGCGCACACAAGCAGAAAATATGCTACAGAGTAAGCTGCAAGAACTGCATACACATCTGCAGGACACGAAAGAGAAATGGGTGAATGCTGAGGAAAAGCAGCGAGTTCTGCAGGAAGAAAGTTTCCAGACTGCCTACAAGGTAAAAATGCTGCAAGAGTATCTGAGTACCCAGTGTGTCCCCAAAGAGCAGCATGAGGAGCTGAAGGCCACACTGAGCATAACTAGAGCCTCACTGGAGGAGGAGCTTAGAGCCCAGGTAACCCTGTTTGAGAGGGAGCACAAGGCGGTCCAGAAACTGAAGCAAGGCTTAGAGGAGCAGAGACACTGCTCCATCCCTAACAGCCAGTACACCCAAGAGAAAGAGACCTGGAAAAGACAAGCTGCTGAGATCATAGCAAAGGATTTTGCAGAGCTCCAAGATGTGATGAGGGATGCATGGAAGCGAGTTTAAAATGATCTCAGTGAAGAGATGAAAGTCCTGAGAAGAGAATTGCAGTATGCACTTAACCAGGGATCTCTCACTGAGGAGTGGAAATTGCAACAATACCTAAAAAAGGAAGAGATAAAGCTGACAGCTGAACACACATCACAGCATCTCACAGCGCTGCTGATCGCTGAGCTCAAGACACAGCCTGCCAAAAAAGAGAGAGAGAAGGTGTCCGTCCGTCAAGTGGTTGGCCTGACACTGCCCTATCAGGTCAAGATGGCTGAGGCCTGCAAAGTGTTGAATCACACAGCCCATGAGAAGGCCCGGCTGGAGCTGGAGCTGGACAAGGTCTGGGAGGAGTACCGGCAGCTACAGGTCAGAAATAAAGAAAACGATATACATTTAAGCCTTGTTCTAAGTCAGCTGGGAGATATGGAGTCGCGACTCAACTCCAAAGAAGCTGAACTGACAACTGCTTTGAGTGGGAAAAGAAGTGCAGAAGGACAGCTTCAAGAGCCGAAAACTCAAATAGCTGGTCTTTAGGGTCATCTAGGAGAGACGGAGGGAATACATGGCATCCAGGACACTCTGCGGACCCTCTACACGTGGCAACCAGCCTACATCAGTTCACTGCAATATTTTATCTGCTGTCTGGTGAGTGTTATCTAGGTTTTACAGACCGGAGCAGCTCACCAGCTATTTTTCCTACCATTTTATTCATCCAGTTATATTAAATTAACTTTTATCATTAGCTTTGCTTTGTGTTGTTTGTCTTGTTGTGTCTGTTTGTCTTGTCACTCAGTGCCAGCCAGTCTGCAATTCAATGTCTGTATAATTTGTTTAGCTGTGTTGCACTAAATAACTCTTTTTTTCGTTTCATGTTCCACTTCCCCTGCATGAAGTCCTATCTGAGCACCCAAAGATTCAGAGACTGTTGATTATCTTGGGATTGGAACTATTTCTACTGGTTATCCAGGATTCCATCATTTTGGACTCGTTAGGTGCCGGTATCTCTTTTTGTTTATGCTATATGTTCTGATTGTACTATCAGTTATCATCAGGCTGCCTATTTTACCATTAGGGTTTACCCTCAGAGTAGGGCACATTATTTTATTCCCATTAGCGCTATCACACATCACCTTTCTTTTCTTGCATTATTATAAATGTGCATTACTCATGTTTATCCATGTTTTGCAAATGTTTTCTTAATATTTATCCAATTTCAATCTGCCAGAAGAACTTAATAAACACTGCATTATGTATTATTCATGATTATTTTTATATTTGTATTTTTTGGTTCCTGATAAAATAAAATAAATATTTATTTACATTCCTGCTAATCATAATTATTGACAACACCCAACCACCCCCCCACCCCTACAGTACACCAATGAATAAGAATGAATGACAAAACAACATGAATCAGTTAATGGTTTTTTTAACTCTCAATTCTCACAATGCTGTGCAAATCAGATTTACATTTCAAAATCGAGAAGGGATTTTCCAAAGCGTTACCGTAAACAAAGCCTCAAAGGGTTGGGGGAGGGGGGGTGAGTCATGTGCAGTAATCAACTAGCTCACATCTCAAAGAGGATTACACGCAGGTGCAGTGAGGTGACTGATTAAAAACTCAATGACCAGCTTCAAAAAATGAATGACTCTGGGGGGGGGGGGGGGGGGGGGTTGGGTGAGTCAGGCGCAGTAAGCAGCAGGCTCCCATCTCAAAGAGGATTAGAGTACACGCAGGCGCAGTGAGGCGATTGACGCTCGGCTAGGGACGGATTAAAAACACAATGACTAACTTCAGAAAATTAATGACTCTGTGGAGGTGTCTGTCGATAAGAGTTTGGGTGTGCGTGGGGGAGGGATGAAGGATTAGTTGTGCAGCAGTTTAAAGAAATTACATAGAGTAGAGTACAGTAATTTCAAAAGGCAGTTCATCATAATAATTTGATCCCTAAACCCCCAAATACAGTACATAAAAAGCACACAAATCAACCATGTGCAGGCAAACGCACAGATTGAATATCGTAATATCAAGATTGTTTTTGCAGGCTTGTGGATAAAATAACAGTTAAAAAATCATAATTAAAAAAAAAATTTGGGGGACACTCAAGCAAGCAGTGGTGGGTGAAGTTACAGGCACATGAGCAGGAATCAAATAGCTCCCATCCGAAAGAGGATTACACACAGGTGCATAGAGAGGTGATTCTCTGTGCAAATCAAACTCGAGAAGGGATTTTCCAAAGCGTTGCCGTAAACAAAGCCTCAAAGTTCCCATCTCTAAGAGATTTACACGCAGGCGCAGTGAGGCTTGTAGCTCGGCTATGGACGGATTAAGAACACAATGGCAGGATTCAGAAAATTAACGACTATGTGGAGAGGGGGGGGTTGGGTGACTCATGCGCAGTAAGCAGCTAGATCCCATCACAAAAAGGATTAAACGCAGGCACAGTGAGGCTTTGTAGCTCGGCTATGGACGGATTAAGAACACAATGGTAAGATTCAGAAAATTAATGACTCTGTGGAGAGGGGGGGGGGTTGGGTGACTCATGCGCAGTAAGAAGCTAGCTCCCATCTCAAAAAGGATTACACGCAGGCGTAGTGAGGCTTTGTAGCTCGGCTATGGACGGATTAAGAACACAATGGCAAGATTCAGAAAATTAACGACTCTGTGGAATTTCAAATCCTTGAGCTAGCTTTTTGTGTGTTCGTGGGGGAGGGGGCTACAGGGTACAGCTGCATGAAGTTCAAAGCTAAAGACATACTTTAATTTCAAAAGGTAGTTCATCATAACAATACACCCCCAAATACAGTAAGTAAAAAGCACACAAATCAGCCATGTGCAGTCAAACGCACAGGGTCGCAGTCAAAAGCTACAGCACAGATTGTACAAAAAAAAATTACAATAAAATTACAATTTTTTTTGGTCACTCACTCAAGCAAGAAAGCAGTGGTGGGCGAAGTAACAGGTGCATGCGTAATAATCACCTGCTGTCAAGCAGGAATGTGATTGAAACCAGAAACCAGACACACTTTCAAAGGAATGGTGTGGGAGAGATGTACTGCATTTTAGAGAAGATAAGAAGTTGAAATACCCTGCAGTGCAGTTAATTATCCCGAGCGAGGGGAGAGCGCTGTATATGCCAAAATGTGACACTGTTACAGTACAGTACACGCCTACTGCTGCGGCAGCATTTATTCTAACAAATCACCAATTTTTCCCTGGGTTTTTCTTGGAATGCGACGCTCTTCACCTGGCGCATGCCGCATTCATTTTGCGTTCCCATCCACGGGTCATGCGCGGCTGACGCGCAGTTGATGCGTTTATTGAGAATGGTTCGGATTTAATAGGTAGAATTTGTCGCGTGTCCGCCAGATGGCAGATATTCATGAATTGTAATGCGCATGCGCTTCAATAATGTGTCGACTTGCAGGTGTTTTGTTTAAAAAAGATACCACAGTGTGCTTTTGTAAATTGGCCTTGAGACTGAAGGAAGAGGTTGCAAAAATTTATCAATTTAGGCTTTTCATATTAAAGAAAGACAAAGACCAGTTTTGGTTACAGTATTCTCCAGAGACCCGCCCGCCATGAGTGTTCAAGTGCAGCCCGCTTTCCAAAAACCTGACAGAAGTTACGAGTATTTGATATGGGCCGCGATTAATGCAACAAAGGATAAGATGGCAACAGTTGTTCAAATTAATCAGTATTTTATCGAAAACTATGACTTTTACAAATTTTCGCCAACTCTTCATACGTGGAAGCGTGCAATAAGGAAAAGGTTATGTAGCGATCCCTTTTTTTAACGTATTGAGCCACAATTTGTTGGAGGGTATTGGTGTGTATCACCGGCTTTTTCCTGTATCTATGATCATGATGACGGCAAAAGGCAAAGGGTCATGTTAAAACCAACTAAGAAACAACAGTCGCTGCCAAGCAATGCACCAGCACCAGCTTCCAATGACGGTCCCGCCATCAGTGACAACCCTGAGCCTGAGCCGGATTTCGCGTGCAATTTCGATCAAGCTTGCATGTACCTAAACAATTCCCAGCCTCATCAGCTGACTACAGGTGGACTAGTCCTGCTGCAAACTATCGACGTGGATGATCAAGAACGCTGGACTGGCAGTGGACCGGCTCCGGCGCCAGCTGAATGGGAAATTCTATGGTGAGTATTGTTCCCGTATTATTTTCTGTGTTTTTTTTATTTTGACAATACAGTATCAATATCGGTGCGATTCAAAAGTCAAGCAATTCTCCTGTAAGCAATATCATTGGCTGAGAGGCTTCTACAGTACTGTAGATACTGAACAATTGGTGGAAAGCTAGGCGCATGCGCATTGGAACCTTCTTGAAACGCATACAATATGCGTGTCATTACATCGACGGTAGGCGCATGCTCATGTGAACAGGAGACGCCCCCCGAGAAAATTATTGGTGGGACTGGCTGGGAACTTCTTTAGGGGGCTGACCATTACAGTAAAACTTTTCTTTTTGTTTTTCCTTAGAAAAGAAAATGGCTAATGGAGGGATTTCGATGGATAATATCGCGTTGTGTAACAATGCCTGCACATTGCTGAATCGGATTTAAAAACCCATGTACCGGAGTCTACAGTTTAGTTGCCGTTTTTATTGATTATGATAGAATACTGTACCTGAAACAGTATGCTGATGTTTTCCGACCGTACAGTATACTGTGTAATAAACCCGAAAAAATTAAAACTATGCATTTATTCTACATGTATCACATATATTATGTGTCTTCTACAGCAGCGGTGCGCAAACTGGGGGTCGCGCCCCCCTGGGGGGGCGCAAGATTGTTTAGGGGGGGCGCAGGAAGCAGCGGCGATATTGCCAGTAGCAGAGGAAAAAAAGCCGTCTGCAGCTGCAATTTTTCTTTTGGCCATTAGGTGGCGCTGTGCTCCGCTGTGCTACAGTACACAGCAGCATTTCCTTGCTTCCTGTATCAGCGTGTGTGACATGGGGAGAAGGGGTGAGTGAGACTGGCACATGGGGGGTGAGTGAGACTGGCACATGGGGGGGGGGAGTAGACTGGCACAGATGGGGGGGTGAGTTGAACTACTGGCACATGGGGGGTGGGAGAGTGAGACTGGGACATGGGGGAGTGAGTGTGAGACTGTGGCATGGGGAGGGTGTGAGTGGCATGAGGGGGGTGAGAGTGTGAGATGGGGAGGAGGGTGAGAGTGAGTGTGACATGGGGAGGGGGGGTGAAAGAGCTACATGGGGATGGGGATGAGAGAGACACTGGCAGGAGGGAGAGAGACACACAATGGCTGGAGGGAGAGTGTGAGAGAGACACTGGAGGGAGGGAGAGGCAATGGCTGGAGGGAGAGGCAATGGCTGGAATGAGAGTGAGAGACAATGGAGGGAGGGAGACACTAGGGGGAGGGAGAAAGAGAGAGAGACACACGGGGAGGGAAAGAGAGTGGGGGAGACACTGAGGGGAGGGATAGAGAGGGACTGGAGGGGGAGTGAGAAATACAGGGAGTTGGAGAGATTGGAAGAGGAGTGTGAGACTGGAAGAGGGGAGAGAGTGAGAGACAATGGGTGGAGGGAGAAAGAGACACACTGGCTGGAGGGAAAGAGAGTTGGGGGGATGGAGGCGGAGACACTGAGGGGAGGAATAGAAAGGGACTGGAGGGGGAGTGAGAAATACAGGGAGAGGGAGAGACTGGAAGAGGGGAGAGAGGTCCTGAGAGGTTCTAATGTGGCGGGAAGAGAGAGATTAATAATACAGCAGAAATGGGAACGCTATTAGACAAATATTATAATATTTATTTTTAAGTTATGTAGTTTCAGCTATAAATACTTTTTTTGTAGACGCGTGGCGGGGGCGTTACAAAGCTGGTTCGCCCTCAATGGCTGAACCAGCTCACGTGCACTGATGTCATGTGATTTTGATTACATAAGGCAGGGGGGGCCCGAGAAATTTTATGGATTAAAAGGGGGGCTCGGCATAAAAAGTTTGCTCACCCCTGTTCTACAGTATACAGTGCCAGTACATACAGTACAGTACAGTTTGTGTATTTCTATTCTTCTATTTTTTTTAGTACTCTTACAGTATACTGAGCATGTCTACAGTATACAGTGCAGTGCAGTAAGCCTCGATATTCTAGAAACACTGTATTTTGTTACACTATCAAAGGAGCAAATGGAAACAATGTAAGACAAATCAACATGTTCTTTTATTGGTGGAGTAAGTACAGTACAAAAACATTTATTTACAAATACTGTGCAATGTAGAAACATTTTAAGTGCACAGCAATTCAAGACATCAACAGGTGTATGGTTTACTGCTACAAGTGTGAAAACATTTGTCAGTCAGTATGGTTTACAGTCACATGTTTAAAAAACAAATTCTTTATTCACAAAAAAAGCAAAACGCAACATCTCCTTTATTAAAGAACGACAAGCCAAAACATACTGTATACTGTACAGTGGGATGGTGTGCAAAACAGTCTGCACCACTACAGTGCTCGACCCAAAATACAATACATTCTTTAATATCTACACATATTAAAATAATCCGTTCTGTGGGTCTGAGCGGGTTGAAATTTGCCTGGTCCGCGTGCGGAAGGACCCTTGCCATAGTGGCCAAATATCAGCCTTCCACGTCCCCTAGAACCGGAGATACAAAAATACAGTTTAAAAGCACATTACAAAAGTGGCTTTTTTCTGCCATGCAAGTCAATGGCAGAAACATAAACTTTACCATTACCCTGACTCCATTCTGTTTCCATGAGAGGGTTGCTATTTGCCATGCAATCCTGTCGGAACTAGGACTACATGGTGACCGAATCTCAGCCCTCTAGGTTGAACAGAACCGGAGTTATGGGTTCCAGGTTTCTGCTCATTCTGACTTAACCGTTTCAAAGCACCGCAGCTTTATCCGCCATTACGGTCAATGATAGGACCCCCCTCGCCGGCGTGACCCTTTCTCGTCACCATTACTGGTCGGACCCTGTTGGGGTCAAGTGAGGGGGTTCCTAACATCTATGGGCAAAATTAATTTTATTTCTAGGTGCCCTAGAACAGAAGTTCCCACGCGAATTGGCCGTGAACTTGACCGAGGCCCTAGTTCCCACGCCAATTGCGCGATCATACTGTAGCTCTTTTTTGACAATGTTGCCGCTCTTGCGGTTTTGCGGTCTGGCAGTAAAAAAACACACAACAACATCTCCTTTATTTATGTACAGTACAGCAGGTCAAAACATGTACAGTACAGTACAATACAGTCCAGCACAACAGTATGGTCTTACCTGTAATTACAATTTTTTTTTTATTCATACAGTATAATGCAGTATACAAACGAAACATCTCCTTTATTAAAGAAACATATACAGTACAGTACAGTGGGATGGTGCGCAACACTGTCAGTCAGACCTGCACCAGTACAGTCCTCGAGGGCAGCAAACAGGGCAGGTTTTCAGGACAACCTTGAAAGCCGTGCCTGTTTGCGGCCCCCAGGGACAGATCGCACAGGGTGATGTCAGGCACCTTATCGATGCGAGCGGGTGTAGGTCTTTAGGGAGTGGGTGTGCTTGAGGCAACGGGCGATGGTAGGTTGTCTGGGAGGAAGCTTTCCTCCGGTCATGGTCGCCGTGTTGTCTCCTGGCGTGGTCTTGACGGGGTTGTCATGTCCTCCTCAATGGCATACATTTACACTACATCAGCTGTCTGTGGGTGGTTTTCTGGGTATGCACCTTAACCCTGGCTGTGCTCAAAGCTGTGACCATGCAGCAAGCTTAAGCCTATAGGGAACCATGTTAAAAATGGTTTTTGAGGCAAAAAGTGACACTGTGTGCTCATTTGCATGTCATTTCCCAGAATCCCTTGCTGCAGTGGAAGTGATGTGTGCTGGGTGATAATGGGGAAAGGCGGGGTTGCAGA
>WSYH01000182.1:0-17500 GCA_036426205.1 Ascaphus truei | reverse complement strand
CATGTGCCAGTCTCACTCACCCCCCCATGTCCAGTCTCACTCACCCCCCCATGTGCCAGTCTCACTCACCCCTTCTCCCCATGTCACACGCTGATACAGGAAGCAAGAAATGCTGCTGTGTACTGTAGCACAGCGAGCACGCGCCACCTAATGGCCAAAAGAAAAATTGCAGCTGCAGACGCTTTTTTTCCTCTGCTACTCGGCACAAATCGCGCGCTGCTTCCTGCCCCCCCCTAAACAATCTTGCGCCCCCCCTCATGGGGGGCGCGACCCCCAGTTTGCGCACCGCTGCTGTAGAAGACACAATATTTGTGTACATGAGAATAAATGCATATTTTTAATTTTTTCGGGTTTTATACACAGTCCTAATCTGTACGGGTCGGAAAAACATCAGCATACTGTTTCAGTTACTTATTCATCATACAATAAAAACGGCAACTAAACTGTAGACTACTCCGGTACATGGGTTTTTAAATCATCCGTTCACAATGTGCAGGCATTGTTACACAAAACGCGATATTTCCATCGAAATCCCCTCCATTACCATTTTCTTTTCTAAGGAAAAACAAAAAGAAAAGTTTTACTGTAATGGTCAGCCCCCTAAAGAGTTCCCAGCCGTCCCACCAATAATTTTCTGGGGGGCGTCTCCTGTTCCCATGAGCATGCGCCTACCGTCGTGTATGACACGCCATATTGTATGCGTTCAAGAAGGTTCCAATCGCTGCGCCTAGCTTTCCACCAATTGTTCAGTATCTACAGTACTGTAGACCTCTCAGCCAATGATATTGCTTACAGGAGAATTGCTTGACTTTTGATCGCACCGATACTTATACTTGTATTGTCAAAATAAAAAAACACACAGAAAATAACGGGAACAATACTCACCATAAAATTTCCATTCAGCTGAGCGCGGATGCCGGTCCACTGCCAGTCCAGCGTTCTTGATCATCCACGTCGATAGTTGCAGCAGGACTAGTCCACCTGTAGTCAGCTGATGGGCTGGGAATGTTTAGGTTACATGCAAGCTTGATCGAAATTCACCGAACTCCGGCTCAAGGCTCAGGGTTGTCAACTGATGGCGGGAAACCGTCATTGGAAGCCTGTTGCTGGTGCATTGCTTGGCACGCGACTGTGTTCTTAGTTGGTTTTAACAGACCCTTTTGCCTTTTGCCGTCATCATGATCATAGATACAGAAAAAGCTCTGATACACACCAATACCCTCAACAAATTGTGGCTCAATACGTTAAAAAAGGGATCTCGCTACATAACCTTTTCCTTATTGCACGCTTCCACTTAGTGAGGAGTTTGGCGAAAATTTGTAAAAGTCATAGTTTTCGATAAAATAACTGATTAATTTGAACAACTGTTGCCATCTTATCCTTTGTTGTCATTAAGCGCGCGGCCCATATCAATACTCGTAACTTCTCTGTCAGGTTTTTTGGAAAGCGGGCTGCACTTGAACCTCATCGGCGGGCGGTTCTCATGGAGAATACTGAACCAAAACTGGTCTTTGTCTTCTTTAATATGAAAAGCCTAAATTGATAAATTTTTTGCAACCTCTTCCTTCAGTCTCAAGGCCAATTTACAAAAGCACACTGTGGTATCTTTTTTAAAACAAAACACCTGCAAGTCGACACATTATTGAAGCGCATGCGCATTCATTCATGAATATCTGCCATCTGGCGGACACGACAAATTCTACCTATTAAAAATCCGAACCATTCTCAATAAACGCATCAAACTGCGGCGTCAGCCGCGCATGACCCGTTGATGGGAACGCAAAATGAACTGCGGCATGCGCCAGGTGACAGAGCGTCGCATTCCAAGAAAAACCCAGGTGGAAATTGGTGATTTTTTAGAATAATGCTGCCCAGCAGTATAGGCGTGTACTGTACTTAACGTTTCACATTTTTGGGCATATACAGCGCTCTCCCCCTCGCTCGGGATATTAACTGCACTTGCAGGGGTATTTCAACTTCTTCTTCTCTCAAATGCGTACATCTCTCCCCACACCATTTCCTTTGAACGTGTGTCTGGTTTCTGGTTTCAATCACTTCCTGCTTGACAGCAGGTGATTATTACGCATGCACCTGTTTACTATTCGCCCCCCAACTGCTTTTCCTTGCTGAGTGAGGGTGACCCAAAAAAATTGTAATTTTATTGTTAATTCTTTTTTTGTACACTTTGCTGTAGCTTATGACTGCGAACCCTGTGCGTTTTACTGCCACTGATTTGGTGTGCTTTTACTTACTGTATTTGGGGGTGTTTGTTATGATGAACTACCTTTTAAGTAATAAAGTATGTCTTTAGCTTTGAACTTCATGCACTGTACGCGTAGCCCCCTCCCCCACGACCACAACACAAGCAGCTCAAGGTATTGAAATTCCACAGAGTCGTTAATTTTCTAATCTTGCCATTTGTGTCTTAATCCGTCCATAGCCGAGCTACAAGCCTCACTACGCCTGGCGTGTAATCCTTTTGATGAGTATGGGAAGCTAGCTTCTTACTCTCGCGCTGAGTCACCCAACCCCCCCCCCCTCACCCCCTCCTCCAAGAGTCATTAATTTTCTGAATCTTCCATTGTGTTCTTAATACCGTCCATGAGCGAGCTACAAAGCCTCACTGTGGCCTGCGTTTAATCCTTTTTGTCGATGGGATCTAGCTGCTTACTGCGCTTGAGTCACCCCCAACCCCCCCCCTCTCCACATAGTCGTTAATTTTCTGAATCCTGCACATTGTGTTCTTAATCCGTCATAGCCGAGCTACAAGCCTCACTGCCCTGCGTGTAATCTCTTAGAGATGGGAACTTTGAGCTTTGTTTACACGGCAACGCTTTGGGAATCCCCTTCTCGAGTTTGATTTGCACAGAGACATCACCTCTCTATTGCACCGTGTGGTGTAATCCTCTTTCGGATGGGAGCTATTTTGATTCTCTGCATACGTCTGTAACTTCACCCACCACTGCTTGCTGAGTGTCCACCCAAATTTTTTTTTTAATTATGATTTTTAAACTGTTATTTTACCACAAGCCTGCAAAAACAATCTTGGATTACGATATTCAATCTGTCGTTGCCTGCACATGGTTGATTTGTGTGCTTTTTATGGACTGTATTTGGGGGTTTAGGGATCAAATTATTATGATGAACTGCCTTTTGAAATTACTGTAACTCTACCTATGTATTTCTTTAAACTGGGCTAGCAACAACTAATCCTTCATCCCTCCCCCCCACGCACAACCCAACTCTTATCGACAGACCCCTCCACAGAGTCATTAATTCGGTAGTCATTGTGTTTTTTATTCCGTCCCTAAGCCGAAGCGTCAATCGCCTCACTGCGCCTGCGTGTACTCTAATCCTCTTTGAGATGGGGAGCCTGCTGCTTACTCTGCCGCGCTGACTCACCCAACCCCCCACCCCCCCCCCCCCCCAGAGTCATTCATTTTTTGAAGCTGGTCATTGAGTTTTTAATTCAGTCACCTCACTGCACCTGCGTGTAATCCTCTTTGAGATGTGACTGCGTTGATTACTGCAACATGACTCAACCCCCCCTCCCCCAACCCTTGAGGCTTTGTTTACGGTAACAGCTTTGGAAATCCCTCTTCTCGATTTTGACATGTAATCTGATTTGCACAGCATTGTGATAATTGAGAGTTAAAAAAAACCATTACTGATTCATATTGTTTTATTCTTCATTCTGATTCATTGGTGTACTGTAGGGGTGGGGGGGTGGGTTGGGTGTTGTCAATATTATGAGTAGCAGAATGTAAATAAATATTTATTTTATTTTATCAGGAACCAAAAAATACAAATATAAAAAATAATCATGAATAATACATAATGCAGTGTTTATTAAGATCTTCTGCAGATTGAAATTGGTAAATATTAAGAAAACATTTGCAAAACATGGATAAACATGAGTATGCACATTTAAATAATGCAAGAATAAAGAAAGGTGATGTGTGATGAGCGTAATGGGAATAAATAATGTGCCTACTCTGAGGGTAAACCTAATGTAAAATAGGCAGCCGGATGAATACTGATGTACAATCAGCACATATAGCATAAACAAAAAGAGATACCGGCACCTACAGTCCAAAATGATGAATCCTGGACTAACCGTAGAAATATTCCAATCCAAGATCTCAACAGTCTCTAATCTTTGGGTGCTCAATAGGACTTCATGCAGGGGAAGTGGAACATGAAACGAAAAAAAGAGTTTATTTAGTGGCAACACAAGCTAAACAATTATACAGACATTGAATTGCAGACTGGCTGGCACGAGAGTGACAAGACAAACAGACACAACAAAGACAAAACACACAAGCAAGCTAATGATAAAAGTTAATTTAATTATAACTGTGATAATAAATGTGTAGGAAAAATAGCTTTGATGCTGCTCCGGTCTGTAAAACCTAGATAACACTTCACCCGACGCATATAAAGATTTTGCAGGTATGTATGTATGTATGTATGTATGTATGTATGTATGTATGTATGTACAGTATATACGTATATATATATATATACAGTACATTATATATTATTGCTGTCAAGCAGCAATGTGATTCAAACCAGACACACGTTCAAAGGAATGGTGTGGGAGAGATGTAATGTGTGTTTTGAAATTAAGTTAAAAACAAATTTATTGGGAGAGATCCTCAATTAAAATATACGGTCCTCAATACATAAATCCTATGTTAGCGGCGAATTAAAAATAAGGTGGGGAAGGGTAGACCAAAAAGAGTATGTATCCCAAATAAATTCTAGGCTACTGTAGCTCTATACCCTCTAACAGGGCAGGTAAGAATATGCAATGATACAGTGTATGGTTTCTAAATGTTTCTAAATGTTTGATACAGTGTGTAGCACTGACATGTGAAAGGAGATACAATATTGCCAAAAGGGTTACTCAAACAATGTCAGTAGCGAGGGTTCCCTTTACACTGTTACAGTACTGTACACGCCTATGCATTTCAACAATTTTCAAATGAGACATACCGTACAGAAGCACAGCACTGCAAATGCATGTATACTTTAAATATGCAAATATACAATTACTGCGCGCGCACGCACAGACTGTGTACTGACGTAGGTTGAACCGCGAAGGTATTAGACTTCAAAGACAACAGCTCGCAAACGCCCCCCTGAGTTTTTACACGGCATTGCAGTATTCCAGATAGCGAGAATAAAATGCTTGAATCACGAGCACGAAAATAACGCAGTTCACTCTGGGCGAAAAAAACAAAAAAAACGTACCTAACCGGGATAATCTGAGAGCCTTGGATCTAGCCGACTTAGACTCAGGTCGGCCGCCAGTGTAATGAAGGAATCTGTTATCAAAGGCAGAATGTTAAAGTATACAGTATAATAGTCTGGACTTTCCTTCATATCTACATATGTGTCTGATATATATATATTATCTGATTGTATATTCAGTTATTGTTACATGTGAAGTATTCTAAGTAAAAGGTCAGATCTATTCTGACAGACAGAATTGACCCAAAAGGTCAATTCGTGGCCTCAAGTTGTTGAACAGCTGCAAGTCCTAACTGGGAAAAATGCTGCATAAGACTTTTCCATTCAGCAAGTTTGAAACTACTTATATGTTCAGCGGTAATTCATATGACATCAGTAATGTAGGTGAATACCATGTTGGGATATAACATTTTAAAGGTTAAAATGGCTGACTGGGTGGGTCTTTATGGATAAATACTGCAGTGAGTTTAGTGAGTTTAGGGAAAAAAGACAGAGACAAGGAAGGAAGGATGGAATGAAGGCCAGAGGAGACCACAAGGCCGAAGACAGATAATACCATGAAAAGGAGAAAAGAAATGTTAATACCTGGAGAGAATATTAACAGAAAGAAAGTTACTATGTGCAACTATTCTTAAGAATATCAATCTATTTGAAACATCATCATCATTCTTACTATTTTTGTATGTAAGTAATTATTTTCAAAATAAACGTTTTGTTTTTGTGTGCAAATGACAAGAATGCTGAATTCTGTTATGCTGACGTGAATCTATAGAAAAAGCGAATTTAAGGACATTTAACATGTTCCGCCGAACACGATTCACTAAGCCACGCAAACAGGCACTTTGCGTTCTTAAACTGACTTTTTCCTGAAAATTTTTCAAAGTCCAACTTTGCTCGTACGATAACCTGTTTGCGTTCAATTCTGCCCTTCTTCGGGATTCACTAAGCTACGCAAAGTTATCGTACGCGAAAGTTGCGTTCAAAAAAGATCCCCAGCTCAAGGCAGGTGATAAAAAAGCTGGACTTTGAAACATTTCTTTGTTTACATTTTTGCTTGTGCAACACCCATACAACAGGCTGGCGGGTGTCCCTGGCTGACCCCGCAGGGGTCCCCAAGGGAGGCCAGGGGTCGCGCGGGTGTCCCCGGCTGACCCCGCGGCCGTACCGGGGTCCCCATGGGAGTCCCGTGGTACCCGTGGGCCTGCGGTACCAATGTTGTGCCTACAAAAATACTAAACATTATTTCTAACTAAATACACCCCCCTAACACATACAGTACAATAATGTGCAAAATTGCTATTATCCAGATAGGGATAATAGATTATTTGCCCATTATTAAACACCAGCATTAGCATACCTAAATAAAGTAAATAAAAACAGTAGCCAGCTATTCCAATGAATACAAGCAGTAACAACATCAACAATGAATTAATTAAACCATTAACCAATGAAACCAATTAATTCCTAAACCAACTCAAAATGAATAGTAACACTAACCAATCAAACCAATTAATTACTACAACATTAATGAATGTAAATATTAAAAGACAAAGAAATAAATTCAAACAATATCTGAAATAACCATAAAACGCATTAGCTAACATAATACAACATTAACTACAAACGAACACCAATCGCAAACATTTTATTACCATTAAGCAGGAAAAAAACAAACAATCACATCCACATAAGAAATTGAAATTAAAAAAACCAACAGCAATACCAAGCCACAAATGCCCCCCAAATATTAGTATATTAGTGGTACAGATTAATATATTATCAGTCAATGTGCATCCCCCAAAAAATCAAAAAACACATCCAATGAAGACACCTGTAAAAAGAGACATTTACAAACATTCAATATATTACTTGCCATTAAAAGCGGTGGCCCTCCGACTCCCGGGGTAACAGGAAGCTCACATACATTGAAGGTCTCCAACAGCATCCGATGCCATCCGCCATGAAGATCCGGATCAGGTACCCAAATCTTTTTTCTTTCTTTAATCACCTTCTTCTATCTTCATCTGCCACCATTTCTTGATCTTCTTTATCTTCTATCTTCATCTGTCAATCCAAAAAACCCCATTGTAAATCCCAACCGATGAAGTCTCGTCGACTTCTTGGGCTCAAATGAGGCATCACGTCCTTAAATAGGGCTTGTGACGTCACATTTAGCCTCAAAATGGTTAACAGCCACCTGATTGGCTGTTCAAATCATGTTCTGACTTTAATTTTTTTTTTTTACATGACGTCACTTAAAGGGAATGATGCCAGCCAATCAGAATACCTGTGCTTCGTGTTTCATAGTGTAGATGTGCAGGGGGTCTCCGGATCTAAACCGCATTGGTTTCAGGTCCGAGGACCCCCTACTTCAGGAGATACAGACCTCGTTATGGGGTGCCGGTATCCCCTGTACTTTAAACGTGCACGTCACGTGACTGGGACATTGAAATTCTGCAGGGGATACCGACACCCCATAATGGGGCCTGTATCTCCTGAAGTAGGCGGTCCTCGGACCTGAAACCAATGCTGTTCAGCTCCGGAGACCCCCTGCTCATGTACACTATTATTCAAATGTATTTATTTAGTGTACGATCGCCTGTAGCAGCCTTGCATGGAGATGGCAAATCTCCATGCAAATGTTACATGCAGCTTTTTTTTCTATCAGCTAGCGTACGTGAAGTTTAAGAAATGCTAGCAGGGGGAAAAAGCTTGCACGTACGATAAGCCAGATTTTGGCCCGGCCGAGAGAAAATGGCCTCAAGGCCTTAGTGAATCGCGTCTCCGGCTTCACTTTGTATCGGCCGTGATTTTTGATTTCAATCAGACACAAAAGCACGGAGCTTAGTGCATAGTCCCCAATGTCTGCAAAAGTCCGGAGTTGAAAGGTCTCAGTGTCTCTGAGGTGTCAGGTTGGGAAGGGTAGCCCATGTACCCCCATCCTAATGTGACGTCCAGGCCGTTGGCAAATGGTTGCTCAGGCCAAACTTACTGTCGCCAGGTAAAGGGGTTGGTCCCATATGCTAAGAGGCAAAGGTGCTAGGTTGGCGCATGCCCTTAGAAGAATAGGAGGCCACCCATCCTGCCAGGTTTGTGAAGTATTGGCCACTCCGGGATAGGTGGCAAAAGTTATTCCCACGGAGAGATTGGCTGCACTGGGTAGGTATAGGGCTCTGGACCCTATTAGAATTCCTGCAGCCCATTGGGACTTAGACTAATCAAGCTTCATAAGATTCCCCAGATTCATCATAAGTTTCCTCAAGATTCCAAGTGCCGTTACAGCAGCGGCAGAGTTGAGAACGGACCAAGACTTTCGCGAGTAATTCCCGCCCCTGGAAAATTGCTCCTACATACTTTATTTTGCAACATTTTGTTCTGGAAACAAATTATTTTGTTTGCCCCCGTTCCAGTAAGTGTATTTTGACTGTAATTGTGGAACATTGTGTGTATGTGTTTTCGTGAAATAAATTACAATTTATTTTACCTCCTTGCTTTACTCAATCGTATGATCTCGGTATAAATGTGTTGATAAACCTGGTCTCCCATGACAATCATGCTTGCACATCGGGTAGAATTAAGGTACTACCGGTAGCCCCGCTCCCCGACCTCTTGCAACCAAAAGAATTGCATTCTTACCCAAATATCCCATCTAAAACGTACACATTGAAAGTTTCATAAATCTGTGTTACAGGGAACATGAAAAGCAGAAAAGCAAGGGCACTTTAAACTTTTGCATGTTAGATACCTGGCCCCTGGCTTATATTGGTAGGTAGCTGCCAGGGACCCATGGGACACAAGGGCAATCTGAGGGCTTAACCTTTAATATGAAGCTTGGTTACCCTTGCCCATCACAATAATAAAGGGGTTAACCCACCCTCCTCCACTACCCACCCGGGAGGCCTAACAACCTACCATGGGCCCACTATACTCACCCTCTTCCCATTGATTGGCACAGTGGTACATCATGCCAAAATAATATGGGCATGATAAGCTGCTATAGCAGTCAATCTAATACAAATCATTAAGGACAAAAATAAACATGAACAAAATAAAAACACAAGCACCTCAACACCCCAACAGTAAAATAACTAAAAAGCCTAATAGTTCACATACTAAAATGTATCTATCGCCAAAACAGCAACATAATTAAAATGATGTTATTCCAAAACATAACAATACAATAAATAAACACCTGTCCAAGCAAACTATTAAAGAGATAAAACCTCTTGCCAACCAATCAATCAATTAAATAAATAAAAGCACTAACCAAGAAAACAATTAATTCATTTAAAATGCTAACTAATCCAAAAATGTACTAAACAAGCTATCCAAATGCAAAACTATTTAATCCAAATAATAGACAACAAAAAATATACAATTCTGCTCTCCTGTTACGTAAGTAGGTTTACAAATCAAGGTGCAAAAAAGGAATTTACAAATACCAAAAAATTAACCTATTGATCCCCAAAGGGATGAAAAGAAAGACCCTCTAATAACATGCACTCTATGATTATAAATGGTTTTAAATGGTGAATACTAGGAGTATATATGGCTCCCTCCAAATAGATAGGGTCTTAATAAAAACAAAAATAATAAAATTTTATTACATCATAATTAAATATATGTGACACTGTGAAAAAATCTTATTATACTAAAAAATGGTTAAAATCCCCGTAGAGGAGTGGCAGTATAAGTGCTAAGTATTAATCACCTAAATGGTTATTATCTACTGTATTACTGCTGCGACATCATCAGAAAGACTAAATTCTATAGGAAACGAAGAGTAACCTTAGTTAGAATACATTAATAGCTTGACATTATGTACCATTATAGAACCACTCACAGCAGTATACTATTATTATTGAACTGTAGCCTATTGGCTGTATGTAACAAATAGACACTGCTATGGTAGTAATAAATACATATGCATACTCTTCAATAGTACAAAATTTGTATCTGACCCGCCGAGGCAGACTATTTAACTTAACATCTGTATATGGCCGTAAATGCAACTGGTTACTATATACTATATAATGTTTCAATTTGGACATGCGAAGTTTTAGAAATACCATCATATGCGTCTCGATGTTATAGACACTATGTATACTGCTACACGGATACATATGATGCAACCAGATACTACACAGATACATAAGGCAGCCTACTTTTTGGACATTTAAAGAGCAAGATTATACTATTGAAGAGTATGCATGTGTATTTATTACTACCATAGCAGTGTCTATTTGTTACATACAGCCAATAGGCTGCAGTTCAATAATAATAGTAATTGTTATGTGCTAATTAACCCTTATTCACCCATTTTTGTCTCACACTAACGATCGGGATTTGGTTAAGGGATGTATACAGCATTATTTTGGATTTAACCATAGACATCCCTGAACCCTATACCACCTGTTATATGTGTTTTAATTGTTTTTATGGTAGTTTTGAATATGTGTTACTGCGCCAATTTCTGCTGATTATTAAAGTATTTATTATTTTTTGCCTATGGGCATTTTAGTGGTAACTGTCCTCCCGCAGTGCTGGGAGCGGTTACTTAATGGTACCCTTTTTAGCCTATTCTACTATATCCATAGTGGGTATTTGAACCCTGCTTATTATTTTCAGCTTTGTTGTGCAGTGAATGGTGATCTTTTTAGGAGAACTCTTTGTCTCCTTATGTGTTTACGTTAATAATAATAGTATACTGCTGTGAGTGGTTCTATAATGGTACATAATGTCAAGCTATTAATGTATTCTAACTAAGGTTACTCTTCGTTTCCTATAGAATTTAGTCTTTCTGATGATGTCGCAACAGTAATAGATAATAACCATTTAGATGATTAATACTTACCACTTATACTGCCACTCCTCTACGGGGATTTTAACCATTTTTTAGTATAATAAGATTTTTTCACAGTGTCACATATATTTAATTATGATGTAATAAAATGTTATTATTTTTGTTTTTATTAAGACCCTATCTATTTGGAGGGAGCCATATATACTCCTAGTATTCACCATTTAAAACCATTTATAATCATAGAGTGCATGTTATTAGAGGGTCTTTCTTTTCATCCCTTTGGGGATCAATAGGTTCATTTTATGGTAATCCAAATAATAAACAGAAATAGAAAAAATAACAATCAATTGAAAACAAGCATTTGCCAAAAAATGCATTGTTTGTATTAATTATCCACAACCATAAACCTATGCAGAGATCCGCTAGGAATACATGTTTCTATTGTACAGCATACAGTAGAGCTATAATAGATCTGATTTGATTATTAAGAGGAGCACCAGACAAACAATATTAATGCCTTTCTAGTCTTCATTTCAGCACAGAACACACATTCGAATTGTCTTTCCTTTATAATAGCACAATTATAGCAAAGACATTGGAATAAAGAACAAAACCTACCTATACCCCTCAATTTGAGGTCTCTGTGTGAAGCTGAAGACAGGTCTTAAACTTTCTCCAAACTGCAGTATTCCTCCTAGTATAATGTCCCCAGACCTGTAGTAGTTAATATTGTCAAAGTGTCTCTGTAACATGCATCCAGATCTGGGAGTCAGTAAAGCTTCTCCTGTAGTTGGAAAATACAGCAACATTAGGGCCAGAGACACTAGTTTGGACATTCTGGCCTGTGGCAGAGTCCGAGGTGGGTAATGTCCAGACAGAGCGAATACTGGGAGCTGCACAAAGGTCAAAGTGACATAAATGTAACAATAAATATGGAAACATTGATCTTTTCTTCACTGAGAATCAGTCCCCAGAACTAGAGGTTCCTTTATGTAAAGATCTGTGTAACCCTTGCATCCTAATGAAAATAACAGGGGATAATCAGCCGTCCTTCTCTGCCAGTTCTGGTTTCTGGGCTCTGCTGCGTCAGGCTTTATAATAGCTAACAAATACCATATTCTATATTTAGTTAATCATATGGATACGCCTAATAGACGGTTTGGTGATCCCTTATTACAGGCTTTCATTTTACAAACACCAAAATCACTAGTCTGATGCCATAGTACAAACCTCTGTTATTAGTTTAGTATTATTAGTTTGCTTATAGTGTATTTACTGTAACCTTTCATCTTTTCTATTTTCTGTAAGTAAAACTTTAAAGGAACCTGTTAAGGAGAAGAATGCAATACAATGTTAATGATGTATCCCTCAGTCGCCTGTAAATAATATTACGTTACCTGTATACAGAGGGAAAACACTGAAAAAACATGTGTAGAAACTTCTTCTGAGAAGGATTATGAACTACAAAAAATATAGAATATTTTTGTCACGGTAGGCCAGGCCAAATACACCTTTATATTTAAGGGATCAGTCACAAGGCAAAACAGGCAGTAAAATAAATTGCGGTTTATTCGGACAAGACCTCGGAAACACACAGAAATGCAAGAAACAGAGAATATACACACTTTCGGGGGTCTGGGGAAGAGATCTACCCTTTCCTAGTTGCAAGGCGCCTGTTCAGCAAAGGCTTACCATGATAGGGCCCTGGTTCTGGGCTCCTGGACCGAAATCCAGCCTGCTGGCTAGGCCTCCCCATGCTTCCATGTGTGTATAGATCTCTCACAGAAGCACCTTTGAGGGGCCCACCAACAGGAAAAAGAGAGAGAGAGCTGCTTCTATTGCACACTCTTATATAGGTGGATTCCTGTCTAAATCATTGAGGAGTCTTATAGCCAATTACAGCAGGGATTGAAACTACGCATTCACTGATAGGAGGGATACATTCAAAACTTGCCGATGGAAAACATGCTTCTGAGTTTTGAGATACAGCTGTGACCGCCTTTATCCTAATGCGGCCATAGCCACGTCGCTCTGATAACCGTGGGCAGATGCGGTCTGTTTTGTTTTTTTCCGGGGCGGTTTGCGATATGTTAGCGCTCTGATTTTTAGCGCTCTCTGCAATACTGCAATACCGTCTAAAAACACAGGTGGGCGTTCACGAGCTGTTGTCTTAAAAGTCTAATAGTAATTCAACCTACAGTACAGCCGTACATTTTCTGCAAGCCTGTGTGTGCGCGCTCAGTAATTGTAAATTGGAAGATTTATACAGTATTACAAAAATATAACGTTGCGTCTTCATCGACTTTAAAATTATCACATTTCTATATGTATTATTTAGTAATCAATACTTTTACTTCTTTTTATACTGTTATTATATTATGCGCATGCGTGTACTGTACATTATGTCTCATTTGAACATTGTTGAAATGCATAGGCGTGTTACAGTATTACATTTCGGTGCATTAAACATTATGATGACATTTTGAAAATATTTCTTTGAACTGATAATCCATCATACAGCGCTCTCCCCCTCGCCCCAGCAGACATACAAGCCTCAATGATTTCAACGTCTTATCTACACCTCTCCCATACCATTCATTTATAATGGATGACTTTCTGGCTTGACTCTTCCCAAGCGTGGCCTTACATTCCTGCGCATGCGTGTATAACTTCCCATTCAATTAGAAGTTCTACAGTAGTCTGAAAATAAATGTATTTTTAAAAAATATATATTTTCTCGACGTGCTTGCATAAGACTTCTTGATATTCTGAGAATCAAGTTTTACAAATATATATTTTTTTCGGTTATTGACATGTGTCTGCATAACAATTCTGGATATTATGAGAATCAAGTTTAACAAATATCTATTTTTTTTTGTTTATCGACATGGGCTTGCATAGCAATTTTGGATATTATGAGAATCAATCAGTACTGTTGCTTTTTAATTCCACACTAGTACTGCACGTTCTTTATGAGGTGGGTGGCATAGTACTGTGATTTGTTTTTGGGGTTGTGGGGATCAAAACATTATACTGACCTGTTGAAAATATGTCTTTGAACTATAGCTAATCCTTCATACAGATTCCCCTCCCCTCTCCCCCACACACACTCGAGGCTCAAGCATTTCAACTTCTTATCGACAACTCTCACAAACCATTCATTTTCAAATGGTTGGCTTTGTGGCTTTAATCGTCCCAAGCCTGCTCTCACAGTTCTGGGTCTGCGTATAATTCTCTTTGGGACCTGGGACCTTGTTGATTATTAATGCGCATGCGTGTATAACCTCCCATTCAATTAGAAGTTCTACAGTAGTCTGAAAATATAGTTTTTTTTATTCTTTTCTCGACATGGGCTTGCATTGCAATTCTGGATATTATGAGAATCAATCAGTACTGTTGCTTTTTAATTCCACACTAGTCATGCACATTCTTTATGAGGTGGGTGGCATAGTACTGTGATTTTTATTTGGGGGTGTGGGGATTAAACATTATGCTGTTCTGTTGAAAATATGTCTTTGAACTACAGCTAATCCTTCATACAGCTTCCCCCCCTCCCTCCCACACACATACAAGGCTCAAGGATTTCAACTTCTTATCGACACCTCTCACAAACCATTCATTTTCAAATGGTTGGCTTTGTGGCTTTAATCGTACCGAGCCTGCTCTCACAGTACTGCGCCTGCGTGTAATTCTCTTTGGAACCTGGGACCTTGTTGATTATTAATGCGCATGCGTGTATAACTTCCCATTCAATTAGAGGGCTCAATGATTTCAACTTCTTATCAACACCTTGTAACGAATCGGGGGATTCGCAGTTCCCAGCATGTCCCTGTCAACCCAGCCCCCACAGTGCCTAGTTCCACCGCTCCCCTACATCCCCAAAGACCACCTTCCTTCCTCAGCCGTTCCTCCACGGCTCGATCCTCACGCCCAGGCTTACACTCTGCGCACGCGCGCAGTCCCCTCACCAAGCGCGCACGTTCATGATCGCGGGTTTCCACTCGTGGCTCACGCACTCCTCGGTGTGCCACTGTCACCCTTGTCGGTTCCCTACCTGGTTCCTCCATTCCCCCTTCTCCTCTGTCTTCTCTCCCGTGTGCCTCCTCCGCTGGTCTTCCCCCATACTCTGGTGCACGCGCGGTGTGTGCGCATAGCAGGGTTACAGAGGGCGCGTGCACCCGCTCTTCTTACTTACCGCCCCCACGCTCTGGCTCCGCCCCCGTCGGTTGCAGGCTATAACCCTTGATTACCTTCCTGTCTCCTCCCCTGCTCTCACTGACCTATCCCTGCAATTACCCACTCTAACCTCTGCTCCACCCCTCTCTCCTATTGGCCCTTCTTCCTATATAACCCCACTCTGTCCTCACAGTCCTTGCTCTGTAAAGTTTTCCTGTAGCTCCTGTGTGTGCAGTGTCTATGCCTAGCTCCCTTGTCTGTTTCAGCCCTGGTTCTTGTCCCTGCCCCTGTTTGGATTCCTTGCCTTGAACTTGAACTCTGCTTTGGACTTGACTACGCTGCTTTCTCCTGCCCTTGAACCCTAGCTTTCGGACATCACTACGCTGCTCTCTCCAACCCTTGAACACTGGCACTTGGACATTACACTCCGACCTCTTGCACCCCGGACTCAGCAAGTATTACGTTAACCCTTACTCACCAGGCCCAGCAACGCTACTACCACACTCCGGGCACGCCCTCACTGCTGTGGGTGCGTGTTATACCCTAATTTTCAGTCTTTCTCTTCTTCGTCATGGCCACATTGCATTCTGTAGTTCATTGAGAGAGGGGAGGGGGGTTTGTGTAAATCATGACTGTACATACACTATACAAACAGTTCACACAATTTAGACATGCTACCCCCCCCCCCTCCGCCTGTCCTTTTTTTTGTGCAGATCTCTCTGAAAAGAAAAGAAAAAAATTAGTGCATTTAAGTGCATATAATGGCATTGTGTACAGTATAACTGCTCCACAATGGACTATGCAGTTACTACTGTCAAACTGCTGTATACTGGAACTCATTATACATTATAACTAGTGTATAACTACTGTAAAATACTTTGTAACAAAATTGGTAGTGCAGCTCTCACTGAAAATAAATAATGAGTGCAGTTAAGTGCATACTGTATATAGTAAAACAATCTGTGCCATACCTACCTGTATCATACTGTACTTGGTGTGCCTGTACTTACCATACTACAGTACAGTACTGTACCATACTACCTTCCTGATGCATGCCCATTACGCTCTATCACAATGGGCAACACAGTCGCAATATGGTCGAAATATTTATCACATCGTTCCACGGTGAGTACATCGTTCCAAAAACTAAGTATGCCATTCGCCAACTCATCCTTTTTTGAGGGTTTCACCACTTTGCGGATATGATCCTTCAGCTGATGCCAGACCATTTCGATAGGATTAAAGTCTGGTGATCTGTCATTGGAGGGGTAAAAAAAAGGAGAATTAGTTAAAGAGATACACAGTAAACAGTGGGAAAAAATGAGACACGGTTACCATACTTACTCCGCTGGCGTCTTCACCCAGTTGATATCGCAGGCAAGAATATGCACCGTTGACGCGGTGTGCTTGGGATCGTTGTCCTGGTAGGAACGGTGACCATTTTGGAATTCATGTGTTATGTATTCAACAATCTCAAGCACTATTTTCTCTTGGAAAAAAATGTTATTCATGATTCCTGTAACAAGAAAAGAAAAGTGTTCAAAATAAGGCACACTACAGTAGTACAGTACAGTGCATAAGGCTACAGCATGTGACTTTGTGCATTATTGTACTGTACCATCAAAGATGACGATGCATCCTGGTCCATGCCTAGAGATGGCACCCCACACATGCATCTTCACAAGGGGTTTTGGACGCGGCTTCATAGATATGCATCCTTTTATGTGGAATGCAAAGGTGGCAAATCTCTCCAGCGATACAGTAGACTCATCAGTAAAGATGCAATCATGAAAAGTTTCGCCACTGTCGATCCATGCCTGTGCCTGGACCACTCTCTTTATCTTGTTGATGTTCCTTATCATAGGGTACGCTCTGTAATGACAAGGAATAATTTTATAGATACAGTACAGTTTTTAAACCACACTTTTACCTCCTGTACTGTCCAGTACTAACCTCACACGTCCATATTTCCATCCAATTCTGCGTCTCATCTTCTTGATGCTGGTCTCTGATACGGTTAGATTGTGATTTTTATGCAGAGTGTCTTTGACACTTGAGGCACTCTTCTCATCATTCTCTTCACTTATTTGGTCAACGAGAAGAGTTGTCTCCCTACAGTGTAAAGGAAAAACAACAATACATTACAGTAGGACACAAGTACAGTACATCATTTATGCTCAGGCCTACAGTATGGCTAAATATATATAATGCTATATACTGTAGTTATATAAATATACAGCGATATAAGTAATAATAGATATATAT
>WSYH01000038.1:322381-407072 GCA_036426205.1 Ascaphus truei | reverse complement strand
TATATATATATATACAGTCATGTGAAAAAGAAAGTACACCCTCTTTGAATTCCATGGTTTTACATATCAGGACATAATAACAATCACCTGTTCCTTAGCAGGTCTAAAAATGATGTAACTACAACCTCAGATGAACAACAACACAAGACATATTACACCGTGTCATGATTTATTTAACAAAATTAAAGCCAAAATGGAGAAGCTATGTGTGAAAAACTAAGTACACCCTTACTGCTTCCATAGGAATTAAGATGCTAAGTAGCAGACAGGTGCTGCTAATCAAATGCCCTTGATTAATTGATCATCAGAAAGTGTGAACACCTCTATAAAAGCTGAAGTTTTAGCAGTTTGTTGGTCTGGAGCATTCAGGTGTGTTAACACAATGCCAAGGAGGAAAGATATCAGCAATGATCTTATAGATGCAATTGTTGCTGCCCATCAATCTGGGAAGGGTTATAAGGCCATTTCCAAACAATTTAAAGTCCATCATTCTACAGTGAGAGAGATTATTAAAAAGTGGAAAACATTCAAGACAGTTGCCAATCTTCCGAGGAGTGGACGTCCCAGCAAATTCACCCCAAGGTCAGACCGTGCAATGCTCAGAGAAATTGCAAAATACCCAAGAGTTACATCTCAGATTCTACAGGCCTCAGTTAGCATGTTAAATGTTAAAGTTCATGACAGTACAATTAGAAAAAGACTGAACAAGTATGGTTTGTTTGGAAGGTTTGCCAGGAGAAAGCCTCTTCTCTCTAAAAAGAACATGGCAGCATGGCTTAGGTTTGCAAAGTTGCATCTGAACAAATCACAAGACTTCTGGAACAATGTCCTTTGGACAGACGAGACCAAAGTGGAGATGTTTGGCCATAATGCACAGCGCCACGTTTGGGAAAACCAAATACAGCATATTAGCACAAACACCTCATACCAGCTGTCAAGCACGGTGGTAGAGGAGTGATGATTTGGGCTTCTTTTTGCAGCTACAGGACCTGGGAACCTTGCAGTCATTGAGTCGACCATGAACTCCACTGTATACCAAAGTATTCTAGAGTCAAATGTGAGGCCATCTGTCTGACAGCTAAAGCTTTGCCGAAATTGGGTCATGCAACAGGACAATGATCCCAACTATACCAGCAAATCTATAGCAGAATGGCTGAAAAAGAAAAGAATCAAGGTGTTGCAATGGCCCAATCAAAGTCCAGACCTCAACCCGATTGAAATGCTGTGGCTGGACCTTAAGAGAGATGTGCATAAACAAATGCCCACAAACCTCAATGAACTGAAGCAACATTGTAAAGAAGAGTGGGCCAAAATTCCTCCACAACGATGTGAGAGACTGATAAAGTCATACAGAAAATGATTACTTCAAGTTATTGCTGCTAAAGGTGGTTCTACAAGCTATTGAATCATAAGGTGTACTTAGTTTTTCACACATGGCTTCTCCATTTTGGCTTTATTTTTGTTAAATAAATCATGACACGGTGTAATATGTCATGTATTGTTGTTCATCTGAGGTCATCTTACATCCATATCTCCCATCTATCCCCAGAGTTATTTTCACTATTGCGCCAAGTTGTCTTAAAACCAGTAAAGATAATAAATCAAACTAATTTTTCAACATAAAAGGATTCTTTAAATGCCTCGGATGCAAAATGTGTGAATTGAATTCACAAGAGGCAAAACAGGCCAAGGGGTTGTCTTCCACTCAGGCTAAAAAAGAATTTACTATCAATAATTTCATTAATTGTGATCCTATAAATGCAGTATATCTTATACAATGTCCGTGCGATAAACAATATATTGACCGAACAACCAGAAAATTAAAATTAAGATTTGCGGAACATATTGCCAACATTCAAAAAGTGTTTATGTAACACAATTTACCAAGACATTTTAAAGAGTGTCATGGTCAAAATCCAGCGGGGATAAAATGTATTGGTATAGGTTGGAGCAAAACTGGAGGGGAGGAGATATTGGCAATCACATTTTTAAACTAGAGACCAAGTGGATCAACACTTTAAAAACATTAGTGCCTTTTCGGCATTATGTGAATATAGACTTAGGAGCTTTTCTCCTTAAATAATTATTTTCCCCATAGCTCCATTTTTGCTTCAATTTGCTCTGCCATTTCTATTATCTATCTGCCTATTGTCTATTCTATTAATACTATATATATTGTGTTTTGTATATATCTTCATATAACAGATTTGCTATCTAAAACACATTTTCGGATATTTTTATACATGTGTAGATTGTTCATGAATTCCATTGTTATTATATTTTTATCTGATTTGTATATATTTTTGTTATTCATTTATTATTAAAAGTATCCTAGTCATTGTATAGTTTATAACATCTAATGAATAGTTATAGTCTTACAGTTATTTTCTCTGTGCATTTCAAGCTCTTAGTGTCATCATCGGTTGTTTCGTACTAAATCATTATTGGAAGATTCATTTTCCATTCAACCAATATGAGCATAGACACTGGTATATATACGGTATTATGCTTATATCTGTATACCCCTGATGAAGTCTCCATGAGACGAAACGCATAGGGTTAATAGAGTGTACCCGTGTCTATATTTCTGTACACCTGTATGGTCTATTTTTGCAAATACAATTGCCAAGGAAGTTGGAGTGTGTGAATTTTTATTTACTGCCCATTATTCACGCACAGCTGGTCGGAGTGAGAGAGGTGTAATATGAGCACCTGTCCATGCACACAGTGTTTATGGTGGCGTGCTTCCGGGTGCTGGTCGGAGTGAGAGGTGCGGTGTGCAGCCGGGCAGACCGGACGGGTCTTCTGTTTGGCGGTTGCCTCGGCAGCTAGTCGGAGGGGCGCGAGAATTGGACGCACGATTGGAGGATGACTTGGCAGACAAGCTAAGGTACAGAAGTGCCAGGTACAATAGGCATGGTAGACTGGGAGTAATCAGTCTTATCATTGTGAATATCCTACCTGAGATCCAGAGCAGTCCACAGCCCAAGGTACTGACTATTTGTTTCTAACTAATAGACACTAACACCGATTTCCACAATTACACTGTTGGATTCCCACTTTTGGGATTACCTACAAGTGGGGCAAGGAAGAAGTATAATAACAGGACAAACTCTTTGTATCTGCAATTTGAATGCAATATTGTTTTTTGCCACTTTCTATCTTTGGAATGATATTCTTCTAAGTTATGGTTACCTGGACATTTTCTACTGCTTATTGTAATAAGTTCAAATTTATCTGATCTACAATCAACATACTATCTGAGTCCCTCTTCTAACAGGATTTTTTTCTAAAAGGACTTAATTTTCTTATTTAGCCGAATCCATTATAAATCATCGATATCTAGTTTTTGTGTTAAAACCAGCATTGTGGCTGCATATTTAAGAATTTATTTAACCCTATTGTATCTCGCAGCTGATATTTTTGCAGTATGCGTGTATATATATATATATATATATATATATATATATATATATATATATATTGTGGCTTACAACTGAATCACTATGCCGGAGAAGGGTGTGTACTCTACTCTGAGAATAGGGAACTCCCCTGACCGGAACGCTGTGTGCCTGCTTTCGATTGCCAGAGGACTCTCTAAGAGATTACACCTACTGGGAGGACTCATGAGGAGGTAATCTCGTGATCACTGGAGCAGAGCAATACAAACGGAGCAGCGTCCTGGTTCATGTTGGGGCATGAGTATTCTCATAACACACACTAATACTTTGGATGTTTGTGAATTTTAAATTATCTATGTTCAATGTTCAAGACCATTACATTTTTATCAATGATATTACAATAGGATCGGGCGCTTTTTCTTCTTCTTTTTTTCTATTCAGGTCGTGTAAAGGAAGGTAGTTGTTCCCGTGAAGAAGGCCGACAGCATCCCAGGGACATCGGCATTTTTATGTTTTTTTCTTTTTTTCTTGGACATTTCATTTGTTATATACATTTTTTCATCCACACATTTGATTAAGCATATCAGAAGCACTCTTGTTGTAGCATTAGCATATATCCTGGCTTTCATCAATTTATACTGACTTACTAGTTTGTATATGTATGTATGTGCATATATATGTTTAGTTTTTCTGTAATTGAGAGAGTTGATATTGCATCAAATGTCATCAAATGCATATATTTCTGCCTTAGGCATTAGCTTTTGCATATATTGCTGAACATTTGGAGGTGCAGTCCAATTTCAATATTTTCTGTGACATAGGTGTAGGGGAAGGGGGCTACATATATATATAGTAACAAGAAACAAACAGAGGCCTAATATAAGCACTCAAGGGTATCCAAAATAATTACATTTATTAAACAGTATCTAAAGCACACAAAAAAAAATATTATAAATAGTATGTGGTGAATCCCTAATATCAGAACTAACTGCCTGAGAAATAAAGTTGATATGCAGAACAATCAATGTACCTGTTGATGTAACCAAGGCACACAGAAAATTAATTCACTAAACTAATGCATGAAACGTAACACAACGTTTACAATGGTTCCAGGTGAAACCCATTCTCCATTCATTCACCCATTCCCCTAAAGGCACCGGCCAGTGTAGAAACTCTGTGCATTAGTTTAGTGAATTACTTTTCTGTGTGCCATAGAATTTATAGTGACAACTGCGCTCCAATGCTTGATCACAATCAGATTGTGGAAAATAGACTCAGGCTAATAAGACATAACCATCTCTGTGGGGCCAAATGATCCCTGAGGTAGGGGCAAGCAATGAAACCCCATGACACCTCCAATAGGGATGGTCCCCTCCAAAAGAATGAAAAGTACTCACATACTGCACTGATCCAAATTCCTGCAGGATGTGCAACCGAGTAGATGCAGTCAGCTGTAGAAAAAGAGAAAACTGGCGCACAATCCAATGAAGTGGGTCCCAGGATTGACAAAAAATGATTTGGTAAAATTTCATCCAACAAACGGAGGAGAGCAACCTCCTACGCGTTTCGTGTACGGTTGTACACTTTATAAATATTGATACTTGATAAAGTGTACAACCGTACACGAAACGCGTAGGAGGTTGCTCTCCTCCGTTTGTTGGATGAAATTTTACCAATAAATCATTTTTTGTCTATCCTGGGACCCACTTCATTGGATTGTGCGCCAGTTTTCTCTTTTTCTACAACTTTGTTTCTCAGGCAGTTAGTTCTGGTATTAGGGGTTCACCTCAGACTATTTTTAATATTTTTTATGTGCTTTAGATACTGTTTAATAAATGTAATTATTTTAGATACGCTTGGGTGTTTTTATTAGACATCTGTTTGTTTCTTGTTACTGTATATTTTTTGCCTTCAAGCACCATCTGGGGCTGCTTATTTATAGCTAAATAAAATTTTGTTTCCTGACTATAGCATCAATTGTACTATCAGTCTGTTGCAGGTATTCTGTTTGTGTGTAATATATGTGCGCACACACACACACACACACACACACACACACACACACACACACACACACACACACACACACACACACACACACACACATATAAAGAAGGGAACCAAAATGTTGGACTTGTGTGCATCTTGTATGTAATAAATGTATCTTTTGTCCTAACTTAATGCCGGTAATGTAGATCATTTGTGATCTAATTCCAATTCCCTTATCTTCTTTACCTCCAGCACGATTGTCTCCTGGAAAGGCTCCTTATTCCCTGTGTGTCTGGCGATCTTGTGGATATATATATTTACACAGTGAGTCCTCGGTATCCGACATCCCGCTATCTGTCGGATGCGATATTCGACGCCTCATAATGCAGTCTATTGGACGCATTAACCGACGCCGGACCTGCTTATCCGACGGTCACCACTGCCGATTAACATTGACCTGCAATCCGACGGCGGTTTGCGGGATACATTCCGTCGGATAAGCGAGGGCCGCGCTTGTGTGTGTGTACAGTATATACAGTTAGGTCCGAAAATAATTGGACACTGATACAAGTTTTTGTTATTTCGGCTGTTTACCAAAATAAATTCAAGTTACAGTTTAGTAATGAATATGGGCTTAAAGTGCAGTATATCAGCTTTGAGAGTGTTCACATCCAAATTGAAAGAAGGGTTTAGGAATTACATCTCTTTAATATGTAGCCACCTCTTTTTCAAGGGACCAAAAGTAATTGGACAATTCACTCAAAAGCTGTTTCATGGACAGGTGTGGGCTATTCCTTCGTTATTTCATCATCAATTAAGCAGGTAAAAGGTCTGGAGTTGATTCCAGGTGTGGCATTCGTATTTGGAAGCTGTTGCTGTGAACCAACAACATGCGGTCAAAGAAGCTCTGGATTTGATATGAAACAACCGAGATGCAATAGAAGTGCAGACTTTCAGCTTTGATTCAAGGGGTTGAAAAAAAATATCGTCTGAAACGTTTAGGAATTGCAACCATTTTCACACAAAGTCCCCTTATTTCAGGGGCTCAAATGTAATTGGACAAATTAACACAATCATAAACAAAAACGTTCATTTTTAATACTTTGTCGAGAATCCTTTGCAGGCAATGACTGCTTGATGTCTGGAACGTATGGACATCACCAAACGCTGGGTTTCCTCCTTTGTGATGCTTTGCCAGGCCTTTACTGCAGCTGTCTTCAGTTGTTGTTGGTTCGTGGGTCTTTCTGCCTAAAGTTTTGTCTTCAGCAAGTGAAATGCATGCTCGATCGGGTTGAGATCAGGTGATTGACTCGGCCATTGCAGAATATTCCACTTATTTGCCTTAAAAAACTCCTGGGTTGCTTTTGCAGTATGTTTTGGGTCATTGGCCATCTGTAAAGTGAAGCGCCGTCCAATCAACTTCGCAGAATTTGGCTGAATCTGAGCAGACAATATATCCCTATACACTTCTGAATTCATCCGGATGCTTCTGTCTTCTGTCACATCATCAATAAACATTAGTGACCCAGTGCCATTCTAAGCCATGCATGCCCATGCCATCACACTGCCTCCACCGTGTTTTACTGATGATGTGGTATGCTTCGGATCATGAGCCGTTCCAAGCCTTCTCCAAACTTTTTTCTTCCCATTATTCTGGTACAGGTTGATCATAGTTTCATCTGTCCAAAGAATGCTGTTCCAGAACCGGGCTTGCTTTTTTAGATATTGTTTGGCAAAGTCTAATCTGGCCTTTCTATTCTTGAGGCTTATGAATGGTTTGCACCTTGTGGTGAACCCTCTGTATTTGCTCTTGTGAAGTCTTCTCATTATGGCTAGGACCCGACATGACTGTAAAAACGTTGTAATAGTTCACCTCTTTGTAAATATCCATCATTCCACTATTAAAACCTGTGGATGCATAATATATTTTGAATCAACAACGCTGTACTATATGCGGCAGCATCTCTGCAGTACAATATGATCGGCTGAACTTTTAAGCCATCTAACTATGGGCTAACTCCCATTAAAAATGGTATAACATACCACACTGCACCATGCGCTGACCGCGTTCTTTAAAAACCATGGTATGGACTAATTTTACATGGATAAGAATTTACTTTACCTAATCCTTAGTACACCTTACTTGTGTGACGGTTCAGGGATTTCCTTCCCCTGCTTGTACCCCTGACGTCACCCTCACTGCCCCTTCTCCTGCAACCCCCCTTCTTGTGACCGCTCCTGTCCTCCCCCGGCAGCCTCCGAACCCGTTCCATTGCCACGGCACGCGCCCCACAGGCCTCGCGCAACCGCACGGTCCCCGAGCCCCTGCTGTGACGTTTCCCGCTCCCAGTCCCCCTCGGTGGCTACTCCCATTCTCTTACCTCCGGTGGCGGTTCCCTCCGTTCATTCTCTCCCCTCTGCAGTTGTTCCCGCGGCGCGGCGTTCCGCACGCCTCGTGACGCAGCCTGTGCGCGCACACCCTCAGATTACAGAGGGCGCACGCACACACTCCTCTTCTAGGGATTCCCGATGTCCTGACTCCTCCTCTCATGCCCTGCAGGCAATCTCTCTCATTGGTTCCCCGGTCTCCTCCTCCTCTCCTCCTCACCTATCCCTGCTGTCTCCCACTTCACTCTCTGCTCCTCCTCTCTCTCCCATTGGTGTTCCCTCCTTTATAACCCCTGTCTGTCCTTTCTATCATTGCTCTGCATAGCTTCTGTTATCCCTGTGTGTGCAGTCCTATGCTTTGCTCTCTCTGTGTTTCAGCCAGTTCCTGCTCCTGCTTATCTGTGGATTTCCCTGGTTTGACCCCTGCTCGTCCTGGACTTCTCCGCTCTCTGTTGCCCTTGAACCCTGCTTACGAACTCTACCTTGCTGACCTCTGTAACCCCTGGACTTGGCTTACGAACTTGACTACTCTTCTCTCTGGATCCCTGGACTCTGGTGCACGGACATCACTATTCTTACGCTTAACCATCAAGACGTTGCAAGTATACTACTAATCTTCCAACAGGCCCAGCAACGCCATACCACACTCCGGGCTTGCCGCCACTGCTGTGGGTGTGTGGTAATACTGTTCCCACCTCAGTATTGGGGTCTTGCCAGGTCTGCGGGCATAAAGGCGTGACAACTTGTAATTCCGTTGTATCTACCTTGCATCTCTGCCGATATTTACAATCAGAGATCAAAAATCTCTATAGAGGCATATGATATAATTATAATTATAAACCAATAAACTGCTGCGCAGGACATATATGCACATGAGCAAATTATATTTTCACTTTATGATAAAAACACAAGTCCTTACCTTCCTGATAATTACCACGACATCTGAAGCCAATACAGGATAGTTATACAAGACATTTGAATATTAAGCATTATGCGCATGCGCAGTTCACTACACTAAATTCTGTCTGAAGGATTTAACAGCTTATAAGATATAACTACGGAAATTCAATAAACTGCTGTGCAGGATATTGAATAGAATAATGATCATAAGCCCTTCTCCCACTGACACTTACCACGTTATTAGAGATTGTTGTACAGGGCATTGATCACGAAGTAGCATGCGCATGCGCAGTCTATCACACTGAACTCTGTTTGAAGGAATTAACAAGTACATGGTTTTACTTTATGCATGATCACACTGACACTAGCAGATTTGTTTCACACTGTTGATACACTGCCTAATTACGTCACTCTATGTGAGTACACTGAAGCTTTGATTTCGTTATTGAGAAGCACAATTTCGTACTTTGACTATTTAGATGCTTAAAGGATTTCACTTCATTGCATCTCCATTTCAGGTGGGAGATTTTTTACTTTACTATATATCATTAAGCAGTAGCCCTACTATTTACACTATAAGAGACATTATTCCCCTATTAATGATATCTACACTTGTGATCATCTGTACTTAATACTATCTATATTTAGATTGTAACATAGAGGGAATTTGTTCATAGCTATACAGTAGATCCTCTCTTTTTTGGATATATATCTATTTTTATTATTAGCTAAAGCATATTAATAAAAAATATATTTTTTAACTATCGGATACTCAGCTGCTTTTGACCTTGTTTTTACATAATTTAGGTCTGCAGTGCACCACTAATAGGGATCCTTTAGTGCACTTTGTCTTTGAAGTTGCACCTATCTAGTAACTACTCAATCTCCTCCCAGGCGGCACGCAGCTACCTTGCTAAGGGGTTTAGAGCGAGGTGCTCACACATTATATATATATATATATATATATATATATATATATATCTATATATATATATATATATATATATATATATATACACACATGTACATATACATACATATACATATATACATACATGTACATATACATACATATACAGACGAGACCAGACTATTCTAAAGCTTGCCTTAAACTAGCCCGGTTACATTCCGGGTATGTGCTGGGTGTAACCTGGCTAGTTTAAGGCATTTCTGCATTGACTAATGAAGACACAGGTGTTTGGAAGGGAGCGATGGTATCAGGAACACCCCAAAAATAGAAAATACAAAAAATATTGTGCAGTATAATGGTAAAATGTTAAATACAGAGAAGGTCTTGGCTCTATAAAATGCCTACTTACAACAGGTAAGTGGTATAATCAGCATTGAACAGGTCAACAGGTACGTGATACACCGCAGTTGCAGGAACCCAAACGACTGGTGATGCAGGGGAGATCTCACTCGGGTAGGGGTACCAAGGAAAAACAAGGGGAGACCATAGTGTAGATCGAATAATTCAATTTTATAAGTTAAAAAACAGTGTAGGAAATGTACTCACAATAAGTACATAGTATATGTACACATAGCATTTTCTTGAGGCAGTTGAGCGCTGGTAGATGGACCTTCTGCTGCTACACTTCCAAGTGATCCTCGCCGGATCGCGGTGGATGGCGTGTGACGTCACAACCGGTACGGGGGTGATGACTTCCGGTATGGCACACACGTCTTTCGCTGTGTTAACCACAGCTTCCTCAGGAGCGACTTTCTCCTGAGGAAGCTGTGGTTAACACAGCGAAACACGTAGAGCCATCATTGAGCCGTCTGCAGCCTGCACAACTGTTGAGAAACTTAAGGTGCTGAGTTTGCTGCTTCTCCCTGCTGCCTGCTTCCGTGTGTGCCATACCGGAAGTCGTCACCCCCGTACCGGTTGTGACGTCACACGCCATCCACCGCGATCCGGCGAGGATCACTTGGAAGTGTAGCAGCAGAAGGTCCATCTACTAGCGCTCAACTGCCTCAAGAAAACGCTATATGTACATTATTGTGAGTACATTTCCTACACTGTTTTTTAACTTATAAAATTGAATTCTTCGATCTACACTATGGTCTCCCCTTGTTTTTCCTTGGTACCCCTACCCGAGTGAGATCTTCCCTGCATCACCAGCCGTTTGGGTTCCTGCAACTGCGGTGTATCACGTACCTGTTGACCTGTTCAATGCTGATTATACCACTTACCTGTTGTAAGTAGGCATTTTATAGAGCCAAGACCTTCTCTGTATTTAACATTTTACCATTATACTGCACAATATTTTTTGTATTTTCTATTTTTGGGGTGTTCCTGATACCATCGCTCCCTTCCAAACACCTGTGTCTACATTATCCCGAGGGGAATCTGTACATATTCCCCGTAAGAAGGTTGAGAATCTGTTTCACCTTATATTTCTCCTTATATGTGTATTTATCACTTTAATCACTAGCACTGTTTGTTTAGCGCCGTTCTAAATCACTGGGTCTCACTATTATATCTGCATTGACTAATGACCAATAGGATTAACACAGCAGGGGTCCCTGGCAGTACCATTCAGTTTGAATGGGACTGGCAGGGTCCCCCGCTGTTAATCTGATGGGCCATTAATCAATGCAGAAATGCTGGGTCTAGTTTAAGGCAAGTTTAAGGCATGTATCCAGCATGTACCTGGGTGTACCTGGGTCTTTTTGGCGATTGCCACTGGCTTGTGTTAGAATAGCCGTGGTCACTACAGTATACATACACATACAATAATTTTTTGTAGGTCTTTTTATTCAGCAAAACATTATACAAAAAGCATAATAAAGCCCCAAATTAGAAGAACATAGACCCCTCTTCTTCATAGGAGCCCCTTCTCATCCTGACTAGTTTCATGCTAGAAATGGTGCTTTACTGTATCAAAGACTTCATGAATTTCAGGAAAAATTTTCCTGTGATCATAATTTCATAAAAAATTACAAATAATCAGTACAAATTGTTCAACAGTAATCTTAGAAATCCTCTGGCAATCAGTAAGTCGTGATTTTATTTATTATGTTATCCACTGTCCTCGCAGTCTAAGGCCTCAATTATACCAAAAACTGCAGAACTGCAGAACTGCAAAGCGATCTGGTGACATCATCGTAGCCGTGCTACAAGTGCATATGCAGAAGAGATTTATAGCGCTACTTCAGGGAGACATGCACAGTTCTTCACTTCCTGGTTTGTTGAAGATGCACTGTGATTGGCCATGCAAATCACGTGATGCGGCCGTAGTGTGAAAAAAACTAAATCTCAAATATCCTCAAGAGACAAACGCTCTGCATTGCATAGCGCTGCTTACGTCTCGCTTGGTATGTGCACTCTTCATGGTCTTGTTTAATTTGTTTTTCATGCGTACTACGTCACCGGATCACTTTGCAGCTCTGCAGTTTTTGGTACAATTGAGGCCTAAGTTATTCATTAAACTGTGATAGTGATGATCAGTCACTAATTCACAGGAACTCCCATTGATTTCAACAGGTGATTCAGTGCAAAAGGGCCCCAAACAGCACTGTCACAGCTTAACAAATAACCCCCTGAAGTAGGAAGATACCATTTTTTGTCTTGAGAATAAGAGGGCGATTCAATAAACTGCAATAGCCACAATCACACCACAATCACACATTAACTGCCATTGGAGTCATTTGGATTACAATGCATGAGTGCAGCTTTCGCACATTAATGAATCTCCCTCTTATAGCAACTTCTGTCGAGATTCTCAAAGACGCATGAGGGGCCTATTTCATAAACTCTAATATTCTATTTCTTAAAATCTAATATTGCCAATACTAAATCGGCATGGCATGGAATTTTATGTGATAAAGTTTGAAGAACAAATTTCTATGCATAAAAATCTTATTTGCATCCACATTGCCCAATTTGCTACTCTTCTAGTCAGTAACTTTCTATCTTTGTTTCTCTTTCTCTTTCCTCCCCAGCAAAAGTTTTATTTCACCTACCTCTACCTCAGGAAGGCAACATTTCTGACCGGCAAACTCACAGCTTAATGAATAGACCATGAATATCTAATTTTGCGTATTTGTCTAATTTGCATAACACTCAAAATTGAATAGCTGGAACCAAATAGCATCAAAATCTGTCATTTTTTTTATAGTTTGTAATACGGCAAGAAGCAAATCCATGTCGAAAACTGACGTTTTGCCCCGGCAATGCTCTAATCTCGGTTTATTTAATAGGCTAATTTATAACTAGCCAAGATCATTAGATATGGTTTTACTGTATTTAAGCATTAGTTACCACCTATTAATGTTATAGACACTGAAGTATACATTTTCAGGACTTGTCATGGACTTCTAAGCCAACCAATCTCATATTACAGTACATATCATGACTATTTTATTGCTTATTAAATTGCTTTTTCTTGTAGAGTTTCTTCTTAATAACACTGTTTTTAATTCTAGAAATCTCTAGCTGTAGGTCCAAAATAGGCAGACCAAAACGGAAAGACATAATGATATGTTGGAAAGGATAACTGATCATTCATGCGCCAAAGGGTATCTCTCAAAAGAAATTGTATTTTGCATTTCAAGTAAATCCTAGCTGTGTTTTGTGTTGTAACATAAGTTGCCAGCAGCTGAAACTTGATTTACTGCACAAAATGTTTGCATTTATACATAAAACAGACACAAATCAAAATGTAATGGGAGGCTACTAATTACGATCAACACATGGTGTGGTTTATTGATTTCAGCACCTTTGCTTCAAATGAAAATGTAATTTATTGCAGTTTCAATGTTGAGTAGAGTTGAAAGCATTGATTTTAAATGAACTTAGCTAGTGTGACTTGGGCTTAAGGAAAAAAACTTTATAAACCTAGAATTTTAAACAATTTTGTTTAACTGCTGTTCTTAGAGTAACATGTACAGTATGATTTAGAAATGCCAAAGTGGTTTGTTCTACATTGCTTGAGGCATTTAAAATATGGATGAGCTTTTTGGATCAAGTCTATGATCCATTTGTGTATATATTCATATCTTGAAAGATATACTTTGACATTGGACAACTTTCACTTTCCTAATGGAAAAAATGTAACGTTGACCTTCGCTAAGAAATACGTTTGATTAATGCGTATAATTACTTTAGACATATACATTCTTGGGCATGTGTTTGGCAAAGCCTGCCACAATTCTAAACAAACCTGCAATATACAGGACCTTCATTATTATTTGCCAATAGCAATCATTGTATTATATGCCAAGTGTTCTAATACACAGTCTACCCTTAGCACTGAAGAATTCTAATAAACAGTGAAGGTATTTAAATGCAATAGGCTCGTTTTGGTTTGTTTACAACTAAAGCAGCATGCAATCTGTAATAAATCTTTGTCTTATACGCTGTTGCTGTTCTTTAGAATGCACTTGGTTCTATAATTATTTAAGTGAAAAAATGAGTAGCCCTAGAATATCTTGTGTTCTTTCTTAAGTCCTTGCAATGTGCTGTACCAGCAACACTGTTCTTAACCGACCCTACTTTTCATTCCATAGAAGTGATTCATCCCAAACAAATAGCCCTTTGCTCAGCAAGATCTGTCAGTGTTACCAAATCATCTTTGACAGCTTTTTCCCAGTTTTCTGTGCATGGAATTAAAAAAAGAGACCACCCAACTCATGCTTCTGAAAGGTTTTAGGATCACACTTTATTATTTGTCCAAAGACAAAGTTTGCAATTAGCCTACAGTAATTATTATTTCTCAGTTTTCTCATGTATGTGGAATAGTATGGGACAGTGTTTTTTTATTAAGAATTGCAGAAACCAGGGCGGATTCTTTATCGTATATCTATACTTACTTATTTCATATACTTATTTCATATTCTTCTTGTAGCTCATGAAAACAGTCAATAATACTGCATAAACAGAGGTTTCACAACCAGACCAACATACTAAGTACAACGAATGAAAATCCCATTCATATATTGTGTAAATGCATTCACGTGTGTTTGCAAATTAATTGGCTAACTCTAAAACGTGGTTTGATTGTGGGTACTGATGTTAGATTGGAAACCCTTAATATATATAGGATCAAATACTGGCATACTGTATACCCAGCAATTGAAAGGCTGTGCATTGATGAAACAGTGGTGTGGCGATGCCTCGTGGGGTTCCAGCGTTCCTGTGTACCGGCTTGTATATTGGTTTTTCACACTGCTGTTGTGATGGTCCGCCGAGACCGGTATTGAAGATATAGCCATGGGGATTGTCTTTATACACTGGCTGCTATATCAGCTTTTCATGCCGATTATGTGATGGTCCACCGAGACCTACACTGATGATTCAGCCATTTAAATAGGCCTATACAGGCATACCCCGCTTTAAGTACACTCACTTTAAGTACACTCGCGAGTAAGTACATATCGTCCAATAGGCAAACGGCAGCTCATGCATGCGCCTGTCATCACGTCCTGAACAGCAATACTGTCTCCCTACCTGTACCGAAGCTGTGTGCAAGCAGGGAGACTATAGAGCCTGTTACACATGCGTTATTTACATCAGTTATGCACGTATATAACGATTGCAGTACAGTACATGCATCGATAAGTGGGAAAAGGTAGTGCTTCACTTCAAGTACATTTTCGCTTTACATACTGTACATGCTCCGGTCCCATTGCGTACGTTAATGCGGGGTATGCCTGTAGTATAGTGGGTTATGCTGACTTTATGCCTATTACACCAAGTTACATGCTGTGTGGAGATATTTTTGCACAGCATTTCAATTGCTGGTTTTATGTGTACCTCTCAATGGTTTATTACATCTACACGATAGTCACACTGTGTTGCCATATATTTATACATTAGTACTATTAAGTTACATTATATCATATAGGCTAAGTGTGACAGAGATGCACAACTCCATAGGTTGGGATAAGTTTACAATGAAGTAATATAAGTGATACAGTTCATTGGGATTTAACGATCTTCAGATGGCGCTCCCTATATACATATTCATGTGATCTGCAATTATCACACAACCAAGAGGATTTTTTATATAAATTGTTGATATTAGTTTTTATGTACTGTAAATAACTAATTTGGTTGTGAAAAATATAGAGATGCATTAAAGTTTTGTTATTTTCGGTTTTAACTGCTGATTACATTAAGTCAATTGACTGTCTGTTACAAATTCTATTAAGAAAAGACCACTGTAGTCTCGATCATTGTGTGTAGTTCTATGTATTGAGTGCTTCAATGGGTTCTTTGATCCTTCTTTGGATCAACACCATTATTGTTTCGTCCACTATCCCCACCAGCACCTACATTTCAAAACCCAATTCTATATATATATATATATATATATATATATATAATATATATATATATAAAATAGATATATAGTTTACATATATTTTGGATTTAACTGGGGGGGGGGGGCATTTTTTTGTTTCATTATATGTTTTTGTTCTAGCCTAATTATCACTAGAACTTGGCCAAACATAACTAGCAGGACACAGTTTACTCAGTAAGGCAAGTTTATGGAGGTCTCAACTCTGCATTGGGCACTAATACTGATGAACAACTCTATACTTATTAATTTTCATTGCACAGATAGTCATATTTAATTTTCATATCCCTGCTATTGTATATTTAGCAGTAAGTTAAGAGTGCCTGCAAGTGAATAGGACAAGTACATTTCTAGGATTTATTAACTTATAAAGTCCCTAGAATAATAATTGGGACAGTGTGTGACAATAGGGGGCAACTAGGCTCTCAAATATAGGTTAAGCCCATTTTGGTTACCCCTGACGTCTATAAGGGTCCAAGAAAGTTAGCTCTTGGGCCCAGTAACATTGTACCATGCCAATGTATTGTATGTAATAAAAGTATTTTTCCCTTTCCTGGCATGTCAGCAAGTAGTGATTGCTAGGGTATGAGATTCAAGGGGGGGGTTTGAGGAGGAACCATTTACAGAATGTGCCTAGGAGGTTGGGGTCTGGAGTTGTCGTCCCCCCATAAATGTACCCGGGAATCATGCCTGATTCTCGGATACATGTAGGCACATTGTCCCAGCAATACCTCCCCTTGAAAATGCAAGTGCGATGCACCACTAGGGTACACTGCTTCAGCACAGCCCAGAAAGGAGAATGAGGCACAGGGATAAACATCTATTCCTGTAGCTGAAGGAATCCCTAGGTTAAGGGGGGTACCCCAGCTAGTGCCCAGGTGACCCACATCCTATATAGGGTTTGTGGGCACCCCAACCGTATATAAGGTTGAGGAGGGACTCTGAGAGACTGAGTCCAAGAGAAAGTGTGTGGGGAATAAAGCAGAAATAAATAAAACTACAATGTTTTTCCCTTTCTGTCCCCTGTTCCCCAAGACTCAGAAGTATAGTCAAATATACTTTATTAAAATGTAATGTGCCTTTTACATTTGGAGCCGATGTCCAAACAGGCTGCCTAAGCTAACCCATAGGCACCGGTATGTCTTCTGGACATTGGAGTTCAAAGCAGTCAGAGGATGCCCAAAGGTGTGAATAGCATTTGGTCAGCAAGGAAAGGTGGAGTACCAGGTCCGGAGATCATTTGCAATCCTCCGGGCTGCCACTTGCTCTGCCAGACCTGGTGGAGCCTGTCCCATCGGTGGCATTGAGATAGCCAAGGAGAAAGAGGGCAAGCTTGCGCATGCATGTCCCTTGACTATTTCAGATTTCCCGCTGACCCTGCTTTTCTAGTCAGCTTGGCTCTGATTTGTTGCTGGGGATTTTTCCCATCCCTTGATTTGCTGCTGAGTTTTGTGAATGCAACTCAGAATACTATAAAAATCTTTGAACAAATCAGATTGTGAGGTCTCCGGTAGTAAGAGCGCAGGCGGGCTTTTTTTAGTTGATTCTGCGCGAGTAGTGGAGCAACCAGCTTTGATTTCGATTTCAAGTCTGAAAAGCCTGCCTGCCAGAGTCTAAGTCTTGACTTTGCACCCAAGTTCTCAGAAACGATCATAGCGAATGCGGCTGGGATTTTATGCCAATTTGACTTCCAAGAGATTTGGAGTAACTCGCGGTCAGGAGAGACCAAGTTCTCAGAAGAGAACGTAGCGGTGGCATGTGGAACTTTATGCCGATTTGGGTTCCAGGAGATTCCGGGCTAAGTCCTGGTCAGGGTAAAACTCTCCCATAGAGTTCCCTGCACCTAGAAAAGTCTAGTTTTCGATCCCAGTCCCAGAGTGTGTGTCTTTTTGTCTGTATTTTGTGTATCATTGTGTGTAAGCACATTTATGCCGAATAAATTACAATTTATTTCATTCCCTGGGAGAAGGAGTGGCTCAGTGAGTAAAGACACAGGGGCCGATTCACTAAGCTACGTTAACTAGCGCTAAAATGGGTTCTATCGCTCGGCCGCAAAAGGCTGAAGCCATAAGCGCTATTCACTAAGGCTATTTGGCGCGTTTATGGCCAGCCTTGGCCAAAAGGGCCATAGCGCGCGATCACCTTTTCCCCCCCTGTTATCGTGCTAAAAGTTATTTAGCACGATAACTATTATAAACAATGCAGCCTGTAAGAAATGCATGGAGACGCTGCGTCTCAATGCACGGTTCTTACAGGCGATCGTGCTGGCCAAATATGAGTTTTAATACAAGTGTACATGAGCAGGGGGTCTTCTGAGCTGAACCGCATTGGTTTCAGGTCCGAGGACCCCCTACTTCAGGAGTTACATGCCCCTTTATGGGGTGCCGGTATCCCCTGCAGAATTTAAATGTCCCGGTCACGTGACATGGGAGCTTTAAAGCGCAGGGCTACCGGCACCCCATAACGGGGCCTGTAACTCCTGAAGTAGGGGGTCCTCGGACCTGAAACCAATGCGGTTCAGCTCAAAGACCCCCTGCAACATCTACCCTATATTAAAAACACATAACAATAAATAATAATTCATTCCATAGCGCTATCCGCTATGGTAATGAAGCTCTATTAATACATCTAAAATAGTAGTCGTGGCGGGAGCAGGGGGTCCCCTGCTACTGCCCCAATATTAATAAAAATACATTAACAGCGGCTTCATTACCGATTGCGTCTATCCCTAAGGCAATGAAGGGTTTAAGGCATAATATCAATGTTTATTGGGGACATTGCCCCCATAAAATAGCATAACACCACACCATCCCCCCCGCCCCCTTATCCATACTAATACATTAAGTGCAAAGATTACTAGTTATCCACATATGGATAATAATGCATTGCCCATAAATATACTTAATGCACAAATAAATACATTTTGTACTACAGGTACCACCTGTCCGCCACCCAGATGAGGCCAGCCGCATCTTCCTCCCCCGTCCATACACTGGGTGTGGCTGAAAAATATACACAATAAGAAAAAGAGCCAAACAATGATCCCCTAACCCCTTCAATGACATTAGCGGTATTAACCGCTACAGTCATAAGGGGTTAAGCCACCCTGACCCAACACACCTTTATTTGTACAATGGCTTCATCAGGTCATAGATATATATATATATATATTTATACTATATATATATATATATATATATATATATATATATATATATAATATATTAGAGATATATAGTATATGATATTATATCATAACTATATATATATATAATATCTTTCATATATATAGATAAGACGTGTATATATATAGCGATATAGTTAGAGATATAAAGATATATATATATTGTCTCCGCCCCTGCTGCACTAGGCAGTCTGCATGATAGACATATATGATACATGATGAAGCCACTGTACAAATAAATGGGTGAAGGGTGGGTATCGGGTCAGGGTGGCTTAACCCCTTAATGACTGTAGCGGTTAATAATCGCTAAGGTCATTAAGGGGTTAGGGGACATTAGTTTGGCTCTTTTTCTTATTGTGTATATTTTTCAGCACCCCAGTGTATGGATGAGGAGGAAGATGCGGCTGGCCTTCATCGTGGGTGCCGGACAAGGGTGAGTACAAAATGTATTTAATGTATTTATTGTATTAATGTATATTTAATGGGCAAATGCATTATTATCCATATGTGAATAATAGTAATTTTGCACATTAATGTAGTGTATGTGTTAGGGGACGGGGGTATTTTTTTACAGTATTGTTTAATTTTTGGGGGAAGACCATTGGTACCGCAGGCCCGCGGACACCCCCGGACGCCCGCGGGGACCTCCGGACAACCCCGCAAGGACCCCGGACACCCCGCGGGCCTGTTGTATGGATGGTGTGCCTGCAAAAAGGTAAACAAAGAAATATTTTCTAAGTCCAGCTTCTTTTGCGCCTGCCTTTTGCTGGCGCATTTGTTTGGCGCGTTTTTTAAGGCCGATTCACTTAGCGCTGCTTAGTGAATCGGTAGTACGGACAAAAATCAGCGCAATAGGCTGATTGTGCGCATTTTGCGCCGAGGGCAAAAAAATACCTTTTAAGACCGATAAAGCGCAGTTATCACTGCTTAGTGAATCTCACTGCAGCCTTATCGGGCTTAAAGGGTACTTTGCGCTCTTGAAGCCCTTTGACGGAGTTTAGTGAATCGGCCCCACAGACTGGCACTGAGTGTGAAGCAGGGGAATCTGGTACAATTCCTGGTGTCGGCTCCTTGTGACCTTGGGCAAGTCACTTTACCTCCCTGTGCCTCAGGCACCAAAAACATAGATTGTTAGCTCCATGGAGCAAGGATCTATGCCTGCAAAATGTCTCTGTAAAGCGCTACATAAAACAAGCAGCGCTAAACAAGAACATATTATTATTATTATTATTATTACTACTACCTTGTTTTGCACAATGAATGATCCCGGTAAAAAGGTGTAAATAACCTGGTCTCCCGTGACACAGTGCTCCTGCAATGTCCTATATATAGTTATTACTGAATAGCTTAAAAGTGAAAAGATAATTTAAAAAGTGAAGCTTTTAGCATGTCTTCATACCGATTTGATTAGAAATATAAAGATCATATTCTCCATATCTCTCCTCAGCATGGAGGAATGGATAATTTGAAATGTGCTTTCTTTCTTGTAACCTAAATCACTGTACTAGATGATGTAAACGTAAGATAAAAATCTTTCAGTTGTTTTTTTCCCTTCCACTTACTTGATAATTATGTGTCAAATAGTGCTAGCAAGTAGAGGTGTACAATCTTACCGAAATTTGCTTCAACCCTCTTTTGATTGAACCAAAAAAAGTGAAATACTCAAAGTTCACTAACACGTGGGAAAGCTTTGCATATCTCTACTAGCAAGCCTTTATGTCACGTAACAATGCTTCCTTTATTTTATTATTATTATTATTAATAATAATAATAATATTTTATCATTATTATTATTATTATTATTATTATTATTATTATGCTGCATGTAAATCTGTGAGTGTGCTGGTGTTTTTATTTTAGCTGCAGTAACTTATAACCCAATCCACTTTATCAACAAGAGAGTAAGCATGAATAAATAATGTAAGATATTTTGTCGGTGGACACTAAAACAACAGTGGCAACAATCTTAGTAACTAATTATAACGCTTGCTGTATTTGGTAAAACTCAGTAACTAATTAGTCCCATCTAATGAAATAAAAAGCAGATGTTTTCTTGGGAACTGCTTAACTACATGTTTCTGTTCTAGAAATACAACCACTATTGCAGTTGCTTCTGTCATAGTCATTAATTGGTAGCTTCTAATAGGACATTCTACTGTTCCTGTGGATACAGTTACCCTTGTCTACTGTCTCATTTTCCAATCGCTTGGGCAGATACTTGACACTATTTACCTTTGTCTACATTAAATTGCATGGGTGTTTAGATGTGAAGGGTTTGCATAATTGTGAAGCTAGGGCCAGAAACTGAAAAAGTAAGTATACAACTTCATGTTTTGCCTTTATGCATTACATATACTGTGTGTATGTGTGTATATAATATTTATATATATATATAGATATAGATAGATATGTGTATGAAGTTTTGGAACAATATCTATACTGAGCAGTGTATACTGTAGCTCGATTTATTCATGCATGCAGAGTGTACTGTCTTCTTTTTCCTATAATTGTACCTAAGAGAATAGAGCAGCATGTATTAATGTCATGGTGGATATAATAGGGCAGCGATAGAGCAAAAGAGTGAGAATGCAACAGGAATAGAAGAAAAGAGTGGAGGCTTGCAATGTGAGACATTCACACATTCCAGGTTTTAAAAGTTCTGACAGCTTTAGGATGATCATCCAGCTGGGTGAAAGGTTTTAAGAGACAACATATTTATTAGTGGGACTTAAATGCTGTGACACACTTTCGTTCAACATTGGGTGAAGGTCTAATTTTCTATAATGATAATCTTTGCAGGGATTCTGTCTTTTTCTGCTTATTTATTTGACTTTATTTTCACCATGTTAAAAAAAAATTAAAAATGCTCAATCTGTGCAAAATAAATTGACCAAGCAATAAAAGTCAATTTTCAAGGTCAAATGGCCCTGTATACAGTATACTGCCTCCTCCAACTATTTTTGTAACATTCTGGCAGAAGGCGGCAAAATTGAGGAAATTTGGAACAATTTAAAATGTCATGTAATTTTGTTGCTAATGGGAAATGTAAGAAAAACACTAAAAAAAATTGCAAACAAATTTGAAGATAATCTCATATCTCTAGAAAAAGATTGCATTGTATAATCTATACCTATCAATTCACGGTTGGATTCAGCTTCATTAGTTTAGATTGTATGGCACGGCAACACTATGGGAACACAATGTGGGCTATATGTAAATAAATATTTTGAGGAAATGAATTGAAAGAGTGCATTGCATAAAAAATAATATCTATTTTTCATCTAAAATAATTGCTTGCATTCGTTGGCATGGGATTATTAATGCTCTTTCATTTGGCACACCGTGTCTTATTCTTTGCATGCTGTGCATCATGTTCATACATATTTGATGAATTAGGATTTTTTTTAGCCTATTTGCATTTGTCTTTTACGCTAAGAAAAAACTGACCTACAATTCTGACACATTTTTCGCCCACAAAAACAGTTCCTGGTTGCCATTTTTTTTATACTGTAGTGCCGACGAGTATTCTAAAACAATCTTGGGGCAATCACCAACAAGACCCAAGGTACTAGCTGGGTACACCTGAGTACAGTGCTGGGTTACATGCTGCACACATTTCCCTGACATTTCTGCAGACAGACTATGGCCCATTGATTAAAACGGGGGTCCCTGGCAGTCCCATTACAAACGTATGGGACTGCCGGGGACCCCTGCAGTGTTAATCCGATGGGCCATTAGTCTCTGCAGAATGATACTGAAATTGTTCAGCGTCAAGGGCAAGTCATGTACCCAAGGCAAGTTTAAGGCAAGTTTTAGAATTCTCGTCGGCGTACCTGTACATATCATTTGCATGATAACAACTAACACCACTAACAAAATCCAAACTCCACCTTTAACTCCAGCCCTAAGCATTATTTTTTCCTCAGTGAAAAAAAAGTTGACGCACAGCACATCGAAATTGGTTGAATACATTGCCGCCTAACAAGCGGGAAATTGCTACTATTCTGTGCATCACTTTCACAGCAAGATTGCTTTTAGGGTGCAGGCGAGTGCAGAAAATGGCACTTTAGTGTTCTGGTTTTTAAACACCTGAAATTTACACAGTAGTACTGTACTGTACACATTACAATTCATTCATTTCATTGCACACAAAGAAACAGAATCCATGAAATTCAAACAAAGCAACCGCGATAAACACGAGTGCCTGGGGTTATTGGCGGCATTAATGCCGCGTGGAATACAGCAGAGCACACGGAAACGGCACCGTGATTTGTTCGAATAATGGCCGTTGCATCTGTGTGTACTGCATCTGTCATCACAGTCCAAAGGGAAGCATACTACGCATTTTCCTTGCTGTGTTAAAGTTTTGCTTGATTCAGTACTTTTTGCTGTAAGTGTACTTAAATCATTGTTACAATGCACCATTTATGATGCCTTGTCATGTGACCAGTCGGGCATACTGTATCAGTCTTCTCAATAAAAAATTAATGTAGGGAGACTTTTCTAAAATTACTTGTCATTGTGTCAACTAAAGAAATATACTGAAAAACTAGGCATGTGATGCAGACTCTGTCTCTATTTATATTTGTTTTTTTACCCTCGAAAATGTTATTATTGAATCACCTTACATTATAAATTAGATTTCCAAACAGTTCTTCATGTTCAACATTGTGCTTTGAGTGTTTGGTGGAAATATATAGTTTTAAATTGTTTATTGTACTTGGAGTTTTATACATTTAAGTCCAGTAATTCTATAATGCAATTTCTGTTGTTATATCTTGCAGAGATCCTTTGAGACCTAGAAATGGAACAGCAGGAAGATTGATGCTGAATACAGTGGAGGAGCTAACCCAGTTTTTGAATTGAAAAGAGACAAACGTGTGTGATCTCAGCTCACATCTGTGTCACAATGAGAACTTTCAGCTGCTTGTTAGTTTTATTCTGGGTTAGTCAGCCCCAACAAAGCTGTACAACTCCCCTACCAGAAAGGACTAGTACTAACACCCAACCAATGATAGAGAAACTGCAACTCACTGAAGGAAATGATAAGGAGCGGAGCCGTTCCAAAAGGAGCTGGATGTGGAATCAGTTTTTTCTGCTTGAGGAGTATACTGGATCTGATTATCAATATGTTGGCAAGGTATAGTTTCTCAAGTATATATCTATACCAAAGAAATATGGACTTAAATTTGAATAGATTGAGGTGTTTATTTCCTGCTGGATAGTTAAACGTTGTCTATGCTCATAGCAAGTATGCAATCAAAATGTATCTGTATAATACGGGCAGCATCCACTACTAGAAATCAAATTACTGCACTATGTAAGAAGGATGAACTGATAAACTAAATCAAATCAAGAAAAAAGGCCTGCATCCTTACATACAAACACTCAAACCAATATATAATATAAGGCTAATATTTCAACGAGCACTTTTTTGTTTTGTGATTATGTCATTTTCTTCATTTTCTTCATTAAGAAACAGCCTCATACTTTAGAGTCTTTTCCTACTAGATATATTCCCTCACATTCTTTCATCATTGTCACCATTATTGATTGTATTAATTACAGCACCATAGGACTAAGGTTCCATAACAAATTTTTAGCACACAATTTTAATTATATTTGATTACGGTCATTTTGTTTTACCATCTCTATTTTCACACAATTTTGGTTTATCTCACTAGGCACTGTCATGTTGTTCTTTGTGTGTGTGTGTGTGTGTCTGTCTGTGTGTGTGTACTGTCGCGGCCGAGTTTATTCTAACATTTACCCGGTCTCGGCCGCGACAGATACCGGGCGCGCGCCGCATTCTCCCGCGCACGCGCTGGAGCCTCGGAGGATCGGTCCTCCAATTGGGGGTTCCCCCTCCCCTCTCCGGGTCCGCCGGGTCCCCCAGAGCCCCCCACCGCCATCCCCCACATTAGAGGAACCCAGGGCTCTCTCGGGGAGCTCTGGGCACGTACGCCATGCGCGCACGCTCCCGATGAAGCATGACCGCGCATCGATGATGCGCGGCACGCCGAGGGAAAAAAACGAGCAAGCCGGGAAACCTCCCAGCTTGCGGCACTAGCCGAGTTAGGATAAAGTGTGCTGCCTCTGTATGTGTATTGTACACATACATTGTACACACACACACACACATATATATATATATATAGTATCTATATATATATATATATATCCATCAATATGTAGCCCATGTGTCCCCCCCCCCCCCCCGGTTTGCAGATGGATGACCTCTAGGGTGTAGTGAGGGCGGATAACTGTAAGGAATCACTCTCTGCTTTGATTATAGCTTTTGCAGACTCCTGAGATTGGATCCCCGTCCTTTTACCCTGGCGTTGGCACTGAACAGTGACCGAGCATAATTTCCTACCCTGGACGTTCTGTGTCTGCCACTAGCCACCCTGGCTGTATCCTGTGTATTATCCTTTCTGGTTCTTGTCCCTGTTTCCTGAGGCCGCCTGCTAGTTCCATGCAGGGGCCCGTTCCTGACTACTCTGCTAAACGTTGTTTCCTGAGGCCGCCTGCTAGTTCCATGCAGGGTCCGTTCCTGAGTTCACTGCTGAAGCGTTGTTTCCTGTGGCCACCTCTTAGTTCCATGCGGGGGCCCGTTCCTGATTTCTGTGCTTGAAGCGTTGGTTTCCCGACGCTGCCCTGCGGTGTACTTTCGGCCACCTGCTGTCTCCCCTGCTGAGACCGGCGTCATGGGCCATGCCACTCCTCATGAAGAGGCCACTCCCGCGCTCACCTCCTAAGCTGAAGCGGGGATCTCCTGACTACCTTTGCCGAACTCCTGCTTGAATAACGACGATCTCTGCCTTCCCAATCCTGACCCTGCTACGTACACTACGAAATGCGCACCTCCGGATCAGTCTGCCGACTAAGGTCGGTGATTCAATAACCCCACCATCAGCCCCGCGGTCCGGACCTCCAGGAAAAAACAAAAATCACCCCACGACACCCGGAACGACGACCAAGAGTGCTGAAGGGGAATATCGGAAGCAGAAAAAAAACAAACATCACCCGAAGGGAACAGGGAGTCACGGACAGTAACAAAGACGCAGTACAAACATACGGAAGGCCTCCAAGCCGTCAAGACAGCAGCGTCGCGAAACCACCCCCCCCTCCGTCTAACACAAAAAGATAAGCCCCCCCCGCATACACAGCCGACAAACCCTGCCGTACCGAAGCCAACCGTAGCCGCCATGTAAGAGCGGCAATTGGGCACGTTGCGAAACAAACAAACAAGAAAGCACCAAAGTAGGAAAGCACAAACTCGCTCCGGGCGGGCATCGGGGCGAACATATCGGCAAAAAAGCGAGGGGACACCCAGAGCCAGGAGGGGAGGCAGTTGACCGCCAAAAGCGGCTCGGGGACCCGACCATAGCCAGAGAAGCACGGGCCCCACGCAAAAACGTGAGAAAAGGCGAGCGACGCAACATCCCTACTGGCTACCGGGCTCCGCCCACTAAAACCACATACTTTAGAAGACCGCCAACCCAGAAAAGGAAGAAAAAAGAAAAAGGAGAAAATCAAAGCCGGCGTCCACCAGCCAAAAAAAGGAGACGGGGCGTAGAACCAAGATTTTGAAAAGACAAAAGAAGACGTCCCAAGACCAGACAATCAAGGCCGAAGCACCCCGCGAAACCCACCTCAGGGCGCCCGGAAAAAAAAACAAATCCTCACCGACCCAAAAGCTACAAAGCGGGCGCAACACGAACAACGTACTTGCAGTTAGCGGGGTACCGCTCAAAGAAAACCGATGTGTACCCGCGCGGGCAACCCCCAAAACATTCCGACAGATCCTCGGAGGCTGAACGCGACCGGAAGCGCAAACGGTAGCAAAACCACCCAAACGACAGGTTCCCGGATCAGGAGGCAATTGCACCGAGCCTAACCCGGACACGCAACAACCATCAAAGTCCAATCCACAGAGGACCCCGATATGAGGTCCCGGGTGAACAGCAGAAGAAAAACAGGGGGAGACGCAATAAAACCACTAAAGAAAAGGATACGCCCCCACCAATAAAATCGTCTCTTTTTTTTCTCTCCCCCTCGTACCGTAATGCTCGGCCCCACAAAACCGGACCGCGCCGTGGCGGGGGTTGGTAAATTTTTTACTGTACCTATGTCCCAGGCTGCGGACCAGTCCCTGTTTGGAAGACCATACCTGTTTGAGAGACTGCCTCCGCCTGAGAGTGAGTTCTTATATAAAGGTTTAACCCCTCTGGAAAGACTGAGTCATAAAGAACTCCTTACTAGATCTCAGCAATTTAAAGAGGAAAGAAAGACTCAACAGGCCCTGTCCTCCCAGATGCACCTTGCTAATTCCACCGCAGATCGAAAGACTCTAGATCAGATTCTAGATGCCGCTCGTGTGTTATACCAAGATTTTGACCTAATCTTAAGTGAGCGGGACCCTTTTCTCGCTGCCTACGCACTTTCTAATCACAATTTCTATGCTGCCAGTCCTGTTACTAAACTTGTGGGGTTACCACCCTCTCCTAAGAAAGGCCAAACCATCTCCCTGTCACTCCCCGCTAAGGAAGAACCTGCCACGGTCCCTAGTCCTGAGTTAACCTCCCTGGGTTCTGTCCCCGAGGTTCTTTCTGTCTTAACCCCTTCTAGACAGGCCTATGAATCCCTCACTGTAAATCCCTGCATCCCCCAGGTCAGTGTATCTCTCCCAGCACCAGAAAATGCATCCTGTTTGCCCTCTCGTTCTAAACCAGAATTTCTAAGTTCTGTTCCCGAGGTTATTTCTGTTTTAACCCCTGCTAGTCTGCTCTGTGAGGTCCCCATGGTTAACCCTTGTATCCCGCAGACTAAGCTGAGGTCTCTAGGGCAAGAAGCTGAAAACCCTATGTCCCCACTCTCTGAGATTAGTGTATCTTTTCCTGATTCTCAGCTACAGCCTAACTTTACCCTTGAGGTTTTTCCTATGTTAACCCCTGCAGGTCAGCCCTGTGAGCCTCCCTTGGTAAATCCCTGTAGTCCGCCAGTCAAGGACACCTCCTTAGTTTCAGAGGATGAATCCCTTATGTCCCCTGACTCAGCTAAAATTCTCGGGGCTATGCCCCCTGAACTTTCGGCAATAATACTGGCTCCAGTTAAAAGTATTCTGGAACCATTTGTTTCCCTAAGCCTGTTCGCAGAATCCCCACTCCTAGGTATGTCGCTTACCCAGTCTGTCACTCAGAGAGCTGAAATCCCTGCTTCTGAGCATAGACCCCTTTCCGTGGAGTCTGTAGTCGTTTCTGATGTCCCAGACACTTTTTCCCAAATACCCACTTCAGAGACCAGCACAGTTGTGGTTGCCCCCCTTGTACTGTCTGTGTTCTCCTCTTCTCTAATCCTAGGGTTAAAAGCGAACAGTACATATTATGCCCCTTTCCAAGTGACCCCTTCTGAGATCAGCGTATCTGCTGTGACTCCCTTAGTCAATTACAGTTAGAGCCCTCCTTTTTGAAGGATCAGGTTTTCAAATTTCAAACTCCCTTTCCCCCTGATTTTGTGAACCTGCAGTCTCCTCTCACTGTAGTTAAAGGTTATCCAGCAGCCGCTGAGTTCAGCTCTGCCGCTGCTAAAACTTCTGTTGTGGAAGCAACCTTCCCTAGTTCACTTCCTGTCCTTGACTCTAAGTCTGTCTACTTGGGACTGGTGACAGCTATTAGCATTCCTTCTACGGTCCCTCAGGCTATCACTTCAGAGATCAGCTTATCTGTCCCTGATCCCTTTCTACGCTCTGAGTCTCCCCTTATGGCTTCTAGGGTCTCCCCAGCACTCCCTGTGTTAACCCTTGGCTTCTCTCTGACTTCTGAACTAGAGCCTGTCTGCCTGCTCTCCACCTCTGCGGTAGTCTGTGAGATGCCTATCACCTTTACTAAGATTCCTGTTTTGCAAGGTATTTCTCCTATTAAGTCTGTGATACCTGCAATTTCTTTAATTGGTTCTAAAACCCCTGTCACTGAGTCTCCTATGGAGTCTGATGCTCTCACTAGGGATTCTCAGGGACCCAATTCAGAAACAAGCACAATGTTCTCTGATCTTATTACAGCAGCTAGTTCAGTTCCTGCTGGTTTCCAATCACCCACTTCAGTGACAAGCAAGATGTCCTTTGTTTCTATTGGAAAGTCTACCCCAGTTTCTTTCATGGATCATGCCACAGCCTCCGGGATGATTAAAGATGACTTTAAGTCTGGGATACCCACTCCTTTAATAATACTGTTTCACGCTGATTCGCCCACAGTATTCGGGTTATCCACTACTGACTGTATGTCTACTACCACGAACTCAGGGGTATCGCATTTGGAACTTTCAGTAATACCCGCTGTGTCTCTTTTTTCAAAAGACCCCGTCTTTAAAATGGACTTATATTTCCCTGTGTCTCCCACAATACTTGGGGTACTTACTATTGACTGTCCTGTTACAAAACTTGGGTTACCTCTCAGGAAGGTGCCTGGAGCTACCGATGTTAAGAACCCTATGTTTAAAGCAGTAATATCTCACATTCCTTCTCCCACAGTATCAGGCGAGACCTGGGTACCTGGGACCTCCACTCCTAAGCCAAGCTCTAGTTCTCTGTTTTCCTTCTCTGTGTTGGAGGTACCCAGTGTTAACCCCAAGACTTCTATTCCTAAGCCGGTTGCACTGCTTACCTGGATTCCTGCTTTCTCGGATAAGATTTGTTTTCTCACCTTTCAAACAGAGTCTTTAATTGCAGGTTTCTGTGCGGTGTCTGAGGTGTCCTTTCTGGATTGCATGTCTTCATTCTCTAGGACGAAGATATTCATGCTGGACCTATTTGCTTTGCCTGAGGCGTCCATCCCTGTTCTTGATAGCCCCACTATGGGTTTTGGACGTGCTATCCCCTACTGTCTCCATGATGCTTACTATGCCCTTCGCCAGGGCCATAACTTCGGATTTGATTCCCCCAAAATTTCTGAGGCCAAAGGAGGCGGATCCTGCAACTGCATGTACCACAACCAACAATTACGTAAACACTACTACCAGCTCTCTCGAATTGCTTGGGATTACAAGCCTGGTTCGTATCAAGACTACTGCTCCAATATCTTGCAGTGAACCCGCCCGCCCAATACCCTCGCTAACCACCGCCCTGAATTCCTTGGGAGCTACAGACTCTCGCAACTTCTTTCATGCTGTTTCCACCAAAGCCATTGTCTGCACCGAATTCCCCAATGTCATTTTTGTCCGACAATCAGTGTCCTGTGTTCCGTATTCTTGGACTATTACTATGCACCGGACACCTGGCTGCTGCCCTTCTGATGTCCCTATTCCGGAGTCCCCTGGTCCCATTGCCCATGTACCAAAAACCGCAGTACCACCATTGTCCTTTGCGGCACTCGCCAATGTACACCTGGATTTTGGACCTAAATCTCACCTAAGACACTTCAGGAACAACTCGATGTCTCCCAGACCTATGAATGGTCCTGTCCACCCAGGCTTCTCACCCAGTGGTGGGGGTACTGTAAGGAATCCCAACAAACCATGGGCTTTCAACGCCACCTCTCGCCTAAGGAGGTTTAGAAACAACTCCATGTCCCCCAAATCTGTGATGGATCCTGATCGTCCGGAGTTCTCACCTGAAGGGGGGGTACTGTAAGGAATCCACTCCTGGCTTTGATTATAGCTTTTGCAGACTCCTGTGATTGGATCCCCGTCCTTTATACCCTGGGCGTTGGCACTGAAACAGTGCCGAGCATAATTTCCTACCCTGGACGTTACTGTGTCTGCCACTAGCCACCCTGGCTGGTATCCTGTGTATTATCCTTTCTGGTTCTTGTCCCTGTTTCCTGAGGCCGCCTGCTAGTTCCATGCAGGGGCCCGTTCCTGACTACTCTGCTAAAGCGTTGTTTCCTGAGGCCGCCTGCTAGTTCCATGCAGGGGTCCGTTCCTGAGTTCACTGCTGAAGCGTTGTTTCCTGTGGCCACCTGCTAGTTCCATGCGGGGGCCCGTTCCTGATTTCTGTGCTGAAGCGTTGGTTTCCCGACGCTGCCCTGCGGTGTACTTCGGCCAGCCTGCTGTCTCCCCCTGCTGAGACCGGCGTCATGGGCCGATGCCACTCCTCATGAAGAGGCCACTCCCGCGCTCACGCTCCTAAGCTGAAGCGGGGATCTCCTGACTACCTGTTGCCGAACTCCTGCTTGAATAACGACGATGCTGCCTTCTCCAATCCTGACCCTGCTACGTACGACTACGAAATGCGCACTCCGGATCAGTCTGTGCGCATACTAGGCGTGATCAATAAGCCCACTCAGCCCCGCGGTCCGGTCCCGGTTTGTGGCGAGCACAATCGTAACAGATACATGTACTATGGTGGTGCATACCTGCTTGGAACAGGAGGGCCTGAGTCTCCCGCATTGGTGTGGGGGATAACAGGGCCAGGCTTCTGGGGTATATGCCTCCATCTTCTTTAGCAACGGTGCAGCGCCTCCATCTTCTGACGAGACCTATAGGGATAGGTTAAGATCCTCCCAGAAGATGCCCTGGTCCCTGGGCGAGTGATCTTAGACTCACACACAGTCTCTGATATAAAATAGTAGCACTCTTTATTGTCCTTGACACAACAGATCAGCAACACTTCATGCACAGCGGCACACAGCAGTTCATATACAGCAGTGCACTCCCAATGTGTACAGGTCTTTCCTCCTCTCCTCTCCTCCAGGCTGTACCCTAGCAGGATGGGCTGGTTGGGGACTTCAATACCCCAACCCCCACCTCCAGTATATACTCTCTGGGTGAGGGTAGATCTCCCCCGTCACCCCCCTCAGCAGGGTGAGGGGCATTGGTCCACAGCACTACAGTGCTATCAGCTCTAATCAGTATGGCTGAGTGTCTTTTCTCCTGTTTCCTTGAACTCCCAGACCATGATCTCTCTGTTCCAGCACTCTCCACTCTCACAACTCCAACAGACTGCACTCTCCAGACTGACACTCCTTTCTCTCCACTGCAACAGACTGACCTCTCCAACAGACTGAACCCAGACACACACAGGAGCAGCCCACTAAATAGATACAGCCCTTCCCCTTATGATGTCAGCAGAGTCAGGGGCCTACCTCTATCACTCAAGGCAGGGCTTGGTGGGGGCGCAAACCCATGATTACTACTGGCGCCTGCCCTTACCAGGACTTACTCCAGTAGGAGAAGGATAGGTAGCCCACTATTTCTTACAGGGGCTACACTCTCCCTCTGGTGGAATCCAATGGTCCCCACTTGGACCTAACTTTAGCAGCACCATCCTGCGGATAACAAACCTGGGAAACAAACACATTGCAAGGCAGGTTATTTCTTGAGCCAACCACCAGGTGGCGTAACAGTAACGTCACTCCCAACGGGGAGAACCACTAATGATAATGCTTTGGGTCAGGCTTTCGTACCTTCCTCCCATTATGGTCAGTTATTGTAATGTAGTAGGGCTGTACCGACCCAGACTCTGGCCGGTATATCACGCTGTGCATGTATATGCACCGCCCCACACTCCAGCCCCGGACCACCTCACTGATATGGTCTTCATTATGGTAACCCTCCTTACTAAACCTTGTCCGCAAATATTCTTGTACGGACGTTCTGAGCCAACTATTTCTGTTCTCCTCTATTTCCCTCATGATGGGTTCAGGCACATAAGGGTATTCGTACCCATGGGACTGCCTAAACCTAAACACTATGGCTCTGTGTGCTCTGCTTAATTTGGGCAATTTCTTAGGACCTGCCCTGCTTGGCAGTACCCAAAACTCCAGCTCTACTGGAGCAATGTCATTGTACAATATACTAGGCCCCTTAGGCATGATGATCCCTTGCTCTATCTCCTGAAATCGGTATTCCAACTCATCCACCACCTCCTCAGGAGTATAGACACCTACCACCCACCAATGATCAACTATGTTGTTTCTGATCAACAGGAACCTGGTGCGGTCCATACCTCTGCTGTACCCAGTGTACAGGGGTGCCCACCACTTGTCTCGGTGCTCGTATTCTGACATGGGGCTCGAAGTACCTGTCTCTGACTCAGCTTATGATGAGACACCGGATGTACCCGCCTCCGTAGAGCCCGAGCAGCTGCGTCTACCCTTGGCATTTATGTAGTTGGTAGGATTCATTTGGGAACCCACCTGGCTTACAGGCCCTGCCTTCGCAGTGGTATGGGACCCTCGGGCCCTTCCTCTAGACACAGGAGAAAAAGGTACATGTTAGGCATATGTATCTGCATACAAGGGATCTGATGGGGAGGTAGGTATCACAGCATCGTATGGTACCTCCCCATCAGATCCCTCGTCACTTAATTCCCAATCCCGCAAATCCTTGGAGTACTTGGGATTCTTACTCAATTTATCCCCATTAGGTCCCCGTGTCATGACGCGTGACAGGGCAGGGGCAAGGGCGCTAGGGCTGGGCCTCCATTTTGCCGCCTTACCTGCATCTCAAATCCTCCATTTTGCCGCTGGCCTTACGCTCTCCTCTTCCTGCTGTCCACGTGCTCATCTCGCGTTAAAATTTCACGAGCATCAGCTCTTGAGCTTCCTCATTACAGATTTGATTCTCCTCCATTTTGCTGCCAGTGCTCTCCTCTTCCTGCTGTCCATGTGCTCATATCTCTCTGCTCGTCGCGTGCCATGGTTTATTGACTATAGACACACAATTAAACATTAATACATTTTGTACAAAACACATGCAGGGATTGAACTTGGGACCTTTTGATACCAATGCTTTGCCTCTTACCTCTACACCATAGGTGTGGTGTGACAAGACATGACATATAAATATATTTATCCTCTACAACACATTGCCACAGGGTACATGTTACTGTTAAATCTTAAGTCTACTACTAGATGTCTATGACATCACACAGCTTCTATGGTGTAGCGGTAGAACTTCTAACCAACATATGAAGGGGTCCTGGGTTCAATTCCTGTGTGATATAGTATATTATAATTATTATTTTAATTATATTGTATAATTTTAAATATATAACTATTTATTATTCTTCATTAAGTAATAATTATTTATTAATTAATAATGATGTATTAATAATAATTCTTTATTAATAATTCTTTATTACTAATTCATTATTAATAATTCTTTATGATTAATTATGTATTAATAAGTATGATTATTCATTATTATTAACAATTAATTAACTAATTAATAATTATTACTAATTAATACTTAATACTAATTATTAATACTTAATTATTAATAAAACATATTAATACTTAATAATTATTAATAATTAGTAAGTATTAATAATTGTTATTAATAATTAAGTATCAATAATTATTATTACTAATTAGGTATTAATAATTATTAAGTATTAATTAGTAAAAATTATTAATTAGTAAAAATTATTAATTGTTAATGATAATTAATAATCATACTTATTAATCATAATATAATTAATAATAATAGTATTATTAATAAATAATTATTCATATAGAATTATTAATACTTAATACATAATTATTAATACATAATTATTAATACATAACTATTAATAAATAATACTAATAGAATTATTGTTAATACTTAATACATAATTATTAATACATAATTATTAATACATAATTATTACTTAATAAAGAATAATAAATAATAATAATTATATATTATTTATAAATTATACAATATAATTAAAATAATAATTATAATATACTATATCACAAAGGAATTGAAACCAGAACCTCTTCATATGTTGGTTAGGAGTTTTACCTCTACACCACAGAAGCTGTGTGATGTCATAGACATCTAGTAGTAGACTTAAGATTTAAAAGTGACATGTACGTGTTGTAGAGGATAAATATATTTATAGGTTATGTCTTGTCACACCAAGCCTATGATGTAGCGGTAAGAGGCAAGGCATTGGTATCAGAAGGTCCCGAGTTCAATCCCTGCATGTGTTTTGTACAAAATGTAATAATGTTTAATTGTGTGTCTATAGTCAATAAAGCATTGAATTGAATGTTTGAAAAAACAAAAACCATGGCACGCGACGGGCAGAGAGATGAGCAGAGCAGAGAGATATGAGCATGTGGACAGCAGGAAGAGGAGAGCACTGGTAAGGCGGCAAAATGGAGGAGAATTAAATTTCTAATGAGGAGGCTCGAGAGCTGATGCCGGTGAAATTTTAACGCGACCCCAGTTGTAACGCGGTCTTGGGGTTGTGGACCCCAAGGACCGCGTTATAACGGGGTTTAGCTGTATGATGTTGCAAAGGTTATTATGAAACCTAACTTCTATTTTCAGTAAAGGAAGGAGCTGCAGCCCTGAGAATGAACCTAAGCATCTTTTCATTTTACTTTGGGACTTAGAGGAAATATGGGAAAAAATATTTCTGTTTCATAAATGTTTAATAGCCCATAGAGCTATGAGGATTTTAAAGTCCTAGAGTCAGGTTTGCAGTGTGTGGCTAGTGGGAATAAAAGTAAAGTGTCCCAGTCTAACCCTCAAACCAAAAGACTTAGGACCTCATTCAGAGAGGGTTGATAAAAATTACCGCCAGGTCATTTAAAATGACGTTTTTTTGGGTGTTGCTATCACTGTATTCAGAAAGGCTCGATTACCTGTGATAGCAAAATTTCCAAAATGGGCGAGTTGCTGCCAGCGAGAGCATCGAGCCTCTGAAAAGGCCTAAACCGGCGATTCATTTCTGCTGCAGAGAGCGGCTCTGAGAGAGCCACCTCTCCCAGCTGAAATGTCGCCCGAAAATTATTTATTTAAATATACATTTCTTTCATAGTGTATATGTGCATGGGGTCTCCGGAGCTGAACCGCGTTAGTTTCAGGTCCAGGGACCCCCTGCTTCCCGAGATACAGGCTCCTTTATGGGGTGCCGGTATCTCCTATGCAAGGAAATGTCCCGGTCACGTGACGTGGGACATGTCAATGCAGAGGGATACCGGCACCCCATAAAGGTGCCTGTATCGCAGGAAGCAGGGGTCCCCGGACATAAAACCAACGTGGATCAGCTCCGGAGACCCCCTGCACATCTACACTATGAAAGAAATGTATATTAATAAATAATTTAATAAACATCAATACACGCCCCCCCCCCCCATCCAAACCCATACAGTACAGTAATGGGCAAAATTACTATTATCCAGATATGGATAATAGTTTATTTGCCCATTATTAAACACTGCATTAGCATACAAAAATAAAGTAACTAAATACAGTTATACTTACCACAACAGCAGGTCCCTCTGTCCTCCGTAGCAAGAAAGCATATACAGTATACAGTACATAATAAAGACATTCTAATGGCCCCTAACCCCTTAATCACCTTAGCGGTTACTAACCGCTATAGTCATAGCGGTTAGCCGCTAAGGTAATGAAGTTGCTGTAAATGAATTTTTCCTGCATCGGATGCATGCCGGGGGGCTCCGGAGCTACTATTAATGACTATCAGCTCCAGAGACCCCCGGTATCAATCCGAGGCAGGAAAAGGGCCTGATTTTTTCTAAGTCCCGACACATCGCAGCTCATCGAGGCATCTCCCCACCAATTTACCTAAATTTGGAGGTGAATTGGATTTGGGGAGAAGATCGCCTTTTAGGGCTGTGATAGGCCACGACAGCCGACTCGCGGGTATCTGAATCGCGTGCATTTATGATCCTTCCAAAAAAGGTCGATAAGCGGCTGATCGCCGCTCAATTGGCGATTTTCTTTGGATCATAACATTTTGCGTCGATAAAGGCCGTTATCGAGTACTTATCGAGGCTTACTGAATACGAGTAGCCATTTTGGTCGATAAGTGCTCAATAAGGGCCTTATTGAGGCTTTCTGATTGAGGCCCTTAGACGGAATAAAAGTGTAAAGTATATTTTATTAAACAGGTATGTTTCAAATGTATTATGCTTCTGCACTGTAAAATAAGCTGGGACTTTCAAAGCCAGTATTCTGAGTGAGCCAGGGGGCTACCAAACAGTGGTGCCACTGTGTCTACTTGAGGTCCGGACTTGAAAGCCACAGATGCTGCCAGAGGTATGAAGAACATTTGGGCAGGATGGCTAGGTGATGTACCCACGTTCTGGGATCAATGCAAGCCGTTCCAGCTAGAATTCGCCTTCCCAGACCATGAGGCACCTTGCCCCGTGGGTGGCTTCTGCATAACAAGTGGCTAAGGTGGCAAACTCGTGCATGCCCTTGTTTCATTCAGAGGATCCGCTTGTCTGGCTTCAGAAGAGTGGCAGCCATCTGATTGGCTGGTTGGAAAATACCCACACTGGGATTGGCTGTAGTATTTTGTGAATGAACTCCAGAATACTATAAGAAATCCTGCAGCCAATCCGGTGTTGAAATTCTCTAAGATTTTGAGCGCCAAGACAGCAGCGGCAAATTCGAAATTACCAAAGATGCTCTTTGAGAAATAGACGCTCGCCGGCTTCAGAGATTTCAAGGCGAGAAATTTTCTAAATCCCATTTTCCGGGGCCAAGCTCTGAGAAGAGAACGTAGTGGTCGCGGCTGGAATTACATGCCAAAAAGTGTACCAAGTACCAGGGAGTCTGTCGTGCGCTTCGGTGTAATACACAAGTGTGGAAGGTTATCAGACACTGGAGTAGGTATGAGGGAGCTAAGCAGGGCCACAGAATTGACCGGTGCAGGGGGATAATAGTATTACATCACCTGCTCCTCCGGTCTGGGACCCACTCTCCTCGCCTACTCCTGCGTGCCACCGTCAAGAACGTCAGGGAAGTGGAAGAAGTTCGGCGCAACTGCGCATGTCTGAAATGAGGCTCCCGGATGTCTCTTCAAAAAACTTTATTGTGCACACACAAGGGCTACACCAGCGTCTCCCCCTCAACGCGTTTCACCCTTACACAGAGGGCTTCGTCTCGGAGTGGGGAGAAGCGGTAGCAGCCTGTTTAAATACCCTAAAAAGCCCGGCGAAATCTGTTACTGCTTTTATGCCGCTTTCGCGGGCTTTTTAGGGTATTTAAACAGGCTGCTACCGCTTCTCCCCACTCCGAGACGAAGCCCTCTGTGTAAGGGTGAAACGCGTTGAGGGGGAGACGCTGGTGTAGCCCTTGTGTGTGCACAATAAAGTTTTTTGAAGAGACATCCGGGAGCCTCATTTCAGACATGCACAGTTGCGCCGAACTTCTTCCACTTCCAAAAAGAGTACCAGGATGTTTGGTACTATCCCAGTCAATGGATTTTGACATCTCCGGAAATGATACAGCTGTGGCGTCAGGAACTTCATGCCGATTTGAGTTTCAGGACATTTTGGGCCAAGTCCCGGTCAACTACAAACTTTGTTTTATGGACTGTAGAAGCTAGGAAAGTCTAGTTTTTGTGTCCAGACCCACAGTAAGTGTGTCTTTCTCTTGTATTTTGTAATCCACTGTGTGTACGTCTGTTTCAATGGAATAAATAACAATTTGTTTTACTATTTGGTTTTGCTCAGTGATGTGATCCTGGTATAAAGGTGTAAATGCCTGGACTCATGTGACAGTCCTGATGATCTGGACCCCTTCGATAGCTGCAAAAAAATGATATGTGTATTTTTAGGAAACATTACATAATGGTCTTAATTTTACTGTGGACATTTCTAGGTTAAGTTCTAATTTTTAAAGAGAATTAGTGATAGATTTCACCTGCATGTTGGGAATTAGTAGCATCTGTTCCAGTTCATTCAAAACATATGGAGAATATCCCTTCACAACATAGAAGAATTGCTTGCTCTCTCTTGCTGAGAAATGTATCTGCAGCACTTTTTAAAAACTAAAAAGATACATGAAGGAAATGTATCAGTTCCCATTACATTTTATATCCCACCCAATGAATAATAGATTTACAGTTGCATTGAGACTACTTATTTTATCATTATAAATATTTAGTGGGGGTCTGTTAGCGACTGTAATGCTGAGTTTGAATATGGAATGAAAAGGTTGGAGGACTCAAAGACAATGCATTACGTTTCTATACCATTTTAAAGTTTAAAACTGGTTAGATTTTCAACAATGCAGCAGTCTTAAAATAACCCTAACCCTACCCTCTAAATACCCTCTTTAAGAATATGCAGTCAGCTTTAAATGTGCAATGGAGAATTAAAAAGATGTGAGAATTTAATGGATATAAGATCCCTATATCAGATGACATGGCATAAATTTAACATTAACGTAAGACCTTATTCAGTGCAAGGCAATCACTTTCCAACACATGTCAAATGGAAATTGATTGAGTGCAAATTATAGGAGAATAAATTGCCTCATCACTGTTATGGCAGACCAAATAGCACTTGAGGCCTGAAGATGTTAGGTGGCAAATGGTTTTTCGCAATTTACAAAATACGGTACACACTTTAGATGTTAATGTTGATGGAGTCTGATATGGTTCACTTGGTTTGACTTGTACTGCAGGTGAAGATAATACTTTGGAGTAAATAGAGGTCTATATTATGATCCACTTGAAGCCTAGTTATCTGACACTCCAGTTGCACATGTCTTTTCCTCAATGGCAAGAGAGACATTCCCTAACCAGACTCCATAGACTGCCGGCACATATGTATACTGTAGTATCACTGAGTGTCCAAGATGAAAACAGAATAGGGTAATATTTTTATTTGCTCATATGAGTCATATACCTTTGGCTGAATGCAGAAGGTCTATCACTTGGTTCAGAAAATGGTTTGACGAAAGCCCTTGCCACACTCTACACTGTTTGGCTATTCTGGAGCTGTCTTGCTGATGAACCAATTAGGAGATAGTTTTTGGAGTTGACAAATCTGTAATATGTTGGATTATTCTTTCAGGTTTTACCAACCACGTTATGGATTTTCCACATCGGTCTGCAAGAAACCATGCATGTCATAGATTAAAACTCCTATTTGTATGTATATATAGTGCTAAATAAATGAGTTCTTCAGTATTAGGTGATACCTTTTTTATTTGAACTAACAATTTATGTCATAGAATAAGCTTTCGAGAGTTTTCCTCTCTTCCTCAGGTCAGCAATACTGGTATACAAAGGTTTCTACAATATAGGTTGGGATTGAAAAAAAGGAAGAATAAAGAACAGAGAGGCACTGGATGGGTGTTGAAACAGAGATAAGGAAGGTGAGAATTAGGGATGGGGGGGCAGTACATCCACAGCAGCACAGATGGAAGAGGATGCTGGGGCGGGAGTATAGGATGGCAGGGAGACAGGGAGGACCATTACAATAAATTATGATAGTGTGTGAGAACCCCCATGTCTGCATAAAGTGCACTTGTTTTGGTGTCAAAGAGTCTTATCATTCTGAGCTCAAATGTTTTCCGTTCTTGGGTGCGTTTGAACATTCCATTGAGGATTTTGATTTTGGAATGATCTGGCTGTGAGAAATGATGTCCCATTGGTGAGCAGTATCTTTCTTCTTCATGGTGGAGTATAGAGTGTCTGTGCATATTCATTCTTCCTTGAAGTTTTTGGCTGGTTTCCCCAATGTAGCATCCTTGGTCACATTTGTTGCACTGAATCATATAAACCACGTTCCTGGATGTACAGCTGTATGATCCTTTAACATGGAGTATCCCATTGTTGTGACTGGTTGTGAGTTCTTGGCATATATGTTTGTAGAGTTTGCAACGTGTGTTGTTGCACGGTTTTGTGCCATTATCAGTGTCTTTAAGTTCGTTGAGAGGTTTTCTGTTGACTAATTTCTGTTTGAGGTTTGGTGGTTGCCGGAACGCACGAATGGGAGGTTTGGGAAAGATTTCTTTTAATGTCACATCATCTTCCAGCATGGGTTGCAGATCTTTGATTCTTTTTCATATTCCCTCTAGGGTAGGGTTGTATGTGGCCACTAGTGGTATGTGTGTGGTAGGTTCTCTCTGTCTGTATTGTAGTAGGTGTTCTCGTGGGGCTTTTAGTGCAGATGTAATAGTTCTGGCAATGGTCTTTGGTTTATATCCCTTCTGTCTGAACGATTCGGTCAGGGTTGTGAGATGCCTGTTTCTGTCTTCAGTGTCAGAACATATGCGGTGGTATCTTATATCCTGGCTATGTATGATACCTTGTTTTGTATGAGTGGGATGGAAGCTGGAGTTGTGGCGGTAACTGCTTCTGTCTGTTGGTTTCTTGTATACAGATGTGTGTAGTTTGCCATCTTTCATTGTTACTGTTGTGTCTAGAAAGTTTACTAGGTTTGCAGAATAATCCATTTTGAGTTTAATGGATGGATGGAATGAGTTCATGGACTCGTGGAATTGTTTTAGGTTTCCTTCACCCTCTGTCCATATTATAAACAGGTTATGAATGTATCTGTAGTATTTGTAGGGTTTGTGGGGGCATGTAGTTAGGAATCTTTGTTCAAGATTTGCCATGAAAAGATTGGCATATTGCGGTGCCATCTTGGTACCCATTAGTTGTAGGTACATTTCCTTGTTGAAACTGAAGTAGTTGTGTGTGAGGATGTATTCTATCAGTTTGGTAGTTACATCAGCGGTGTATTTCTGATCCAGGGGAGATGTTGTAAGGAATTGCAAGCATGCTTCAATACGATCCTTGTGGGGGATGTTGCTGTAAAGGGATTCTACATCCATGGTAACTAGCAGTGTGTTTGATGGTAGTTGGTTGATGTTGTTAAGGTTACTGAGGAAATCTGTGGTATCTTGTATGAAGCTGTTGGTGCTTCTGACTAAAGGTTTGAAGATATTCTCAAAAAGCCTGATATTTTTTCAGTGAGTGTATCCATACCTGTTATAATAGTCTGCCGGGGTTTCCTGGTTTGTGGATTTTGGCAAGGATGTAGAAGATCCCAACTCCTGGGTTGTCAGGTATTAATTGCTTCAATTGTGGTTGCAGGTGGTTAGGGAATGACTTGATGAGATTCATGAGTTGCGTTGTATATTCCTGGGTTGGATCATGCATGAGTTTCTTGTAGTAGGTGTTGGCTGTGAGTTGTCTATTACCTTCTTCTATGTATGTATATGTGTTCATAAGCACCACTGCACCTCCTTTATCTGCTGGTTTGATGGTGATGTTGTGGTTGTTTCGCAGTTCCTTGATTGCAGATCTCTCCATGGGGGATAGGTTCTACATTGTTTTTTTCTGCTGTGATGATGCTAGTGAGGAAACTCGCGATCTGAAGCTCTGTATGTAGCCGTCTAGTTTGACATTGCGTCCTATTGGTGGTGAGATAGGTGTTCCTCTTCTTGTTGTTGTACTCTGTAATTATGGGGGTGCTCTCTTTTTTGTGGAAATATTCTTTCAGTCGTAGACTCCTGAAGAATTCTTCTAGGTCTGAGTATAATTGGATTTGGTCCGGTTTGGTGGTGGGACAGAATGTTAGTCCCTTGGAGAGAACAGAGATCTCAGGTTTTGAGAATTTATAATCAGACAGGTTTATAACTCCCTTGCAGGCTGTGTGTTCTTCTGGGTTGAGGGTGTGGATCTGTCTTGAAAAGTCAGTTGGGGTTTCTAGTTGTAAGTAGTTGTCCTGCTTTTTGTTGGTTTGAAATCCCTTATGGTGTGTCCATGGTCTGCAGTCATACAGAGAGAGATATAGTTTCTTCTTTTTCTTATTGATTACGTTCCACTGTGGGCTCTTGTGCAGAGTTTGCATATCTTTTCCCAGTTTGTTAGTATTTGCACTGCTTTGCAATTGCAGGGTTTGGAGTATTGTGCATTTTTGCCATTCTAATTCCTTTTTTTTTCCATATAGTTGATGGATCCGTTTGTTTCTCATTTTCTCACTGGTGCGTTTGCAGAGTTCTTCAATGGGAATTGTGTCTTGTTGCAAGTGGGTTTTTGATCTTCAGCCCAGTTCCTTCTCTTGCATTTTGATAGGAAGTAGATGTCACTGTTAAGTTGTGATTCCTTTGTAATCAGTTTGATCAGTGTCTTTTTCGTGCGGCTATGTGCGGTATCTTCCATCATGAATAAAACGGAAAAAGCCATGTTAGTCCAGTTGTGATAGTGCAGAATAAATTAGTTCTTCAGTATTAGGTGATACCGTTTTTATTTGGGCTAACAATTTAGGTAACAGGACAAGCTTTCGAGAGTTTTCCTCTCTTCCTGAGGTCAGCAATATTGGTATACAAAGGTTTCTACAACTTAGGCTGGTTCTATACTGCGTGCGCGCGCTACGCTGTGCGCGAGCGCAGCAGTTTTAGTTGGCTGAGGTTAGTCAGCCATTCTATAATGGTGCTCGCCACAAACCGGGACCGGACCGCGGGGCTGAGGTGGGGTTATATAATCACCGACCTTAGTCCGCGCAGACTGATCCGGAGTGCGCAGTTCGTAGTCGTACATCGCAGGGTCAGGATTGGAGTAGGCAGCGTCGTCGTTATTGAAGCCAAAGTCGGGGTAGGAGAAGACAGGACAATCGATGGCCGAAGCAGGGTCAGGATAGAAGACATCTGGGTGGTCGTAGTCGTAGCAAGGAATCGGCAACAGGCAGACAGGAGTTCCCCGCTTCAGCTTAGGAGCGTGAGTGCGGGAGTAGCCTCTGCGCGAGGAGCGGCCTCGGCCCATGACGCCGGTCTCAGCAGGGGGAGACAGCAGGCTGGCCGAAGTACACCGCAGGGCAGCGTCGGGGAAACCAACGCTTCAGCGCAGAAGTCCAAGGCAGGCCACTGGATGGAGATAGCAGCAGGCCGCAGGAAAATAAGGGTAACCACTGCTAGGAGTAAATGCAGCAGGTACCAGGAAATTAAGGGTAACCACTGCTAGGAGTGAATGCAGCAGTTACCAGTGCTGGCTAACAAGCTTCAGCACAGGAGACAGGAACAGGCCTCTGGATACTCAGGAACTAGGAAGGTTAGAACACTAGGAGAGAGGCCTGGACGGTTTGTGGCAGAGACGGTAACGTCCAAGGTAGGAGTTATGCTCGGCACTGGTTCAGTGCCAACGCCCAGGATATAAAGGGTGGAGATCCAATCACAGGAGGAGGGTGTGTGAGTATTCCTCCAATGATGGAGCACAGGGCAGAAGCTACAATGAGAGGCAGCACATGTGCCATTGATTGCCAGAGGAAGCTTGCAACTGCATAGGTCTGCAAGGCTATAGTCAAAGCCAGTAGTGGATTCCTTACAGTACCCCCCCCCTTCAGGTGAGACCTCCGGACGAACAGGGTCCATCACAGATTTGGGGGACATGGAATTGTTCCTAAACCTCCTTAGGCGAGAGGTGGCGTTGAAAGCCCACAGTTTGTTGGGATTCCTTACAGTACCCCCACCACTGGGTGAGAAGCCTGGGTGGACAGGACCATTCATAGGTCTGGGAGACATTGCGTTGTTCCTGAAGTGGCTCCGGTGAGAATTAGGCCCACAATCCAGGTGTACATTGGCGAGTGCCATAAAAGACAGCGGTGGCACTGCAGTTCTTGGTACATGGGCAATGGGACCTGAGGGCTCCGGAATGGGGACATCAGAAGGGCAGTAGCCAGGTGTCCGGTGCATAGTAATAGTCCAAGAGTACGGGACGGGTTTAGTTTTTAATGAATCCCACATCTTTAGTGAATGTGTGATAGATTCGAGGGGCACCGTTAGGGCTGGTCTTTCTTTCTTTGTTAACCACAGTATCATATCTATAGATGACCCTGAGAACACATCCAACTCGATTTCCACCCACTTTTTCCTTTGTTTATGGGCATGCCAGTGAACCAGTTGGCTTAAATATGCCGCTTGATAATATTGCATAAGTGTGGCAAGGCTAGCCCTCCTGACAACTTTGATCTATAGAGTGTGGGCAACTTTATTCTCGCTTTTTTGTTATTCCATATGAATTTTGTGATTTTTGTCTGTAACTCGTGTATATCCCTAGCCCTGACCTGCACTGGTATTGTGTGGAATAAGTACAAGATTCTTGGTAATAGGTTCATTTTAATAGCATTTACTGAACGTATCCAGGATATATGGTACCTGGACCATTCTTCTAAGTCTTTTTTCACTGTTTTTATTAGTGCTGGGTAGTTTATCTCATATATTTATTTATTTATAAAATGTTTTACCAGGAAGTAATACATTGAGAGTTACCTCTCGTTTTCAAGTATGTCCTGGGCACAGAGTTAAGACAAATAATACGTGTTTACAAATACAGTTACATAAATGAGCAGGGTATATATTATATACAAGACATTGAATGCACTGTTAAAGATAATATATATTATGGGGGTATGAAACAGTTACAGACCAGATTAAAATGTGTGACAGCCTTAGATTTGAAAGAACTTAAACTGGTGGTGGATGTGAGAGTCTCTGGTAGGTTGTTCCAGTTTTGGGGTGCACGGTAAGAGAAGGATGAGCGGCCGGATACTTTGCTGAGCCTTGGGACCATGAACAGTCTTTTGGAGTCTGATCTCAGGTGATAGGTGCTGCATGTGGTAGGCGTGAGGAGCTTGTTCAGGAAGCTGGGTAGCTTGCCCATAAAGAATTTGAAGGCAAGACAGGATAGGTGAACTTTGCGCCTAGACTCGAGTGATGACCAGTCTAGTTCTTTGAGCATTTCGCAGTGATGTGTGTTATAGTTGCATTGGAGAACAAAACGACAAATTGAATTGTAGAGGGTGTCAAGTTTGCTAAGGGTGGTTTGAGGTGCTGAGCCATATACTATGTCTCCATAGTCAATAATTGGCATTAGCATCTGCTGTGCGATACGTTTTCTGACCAGAAGACTTAGGAAGGATTTGTTCCTGTAAAGTACACCTAGTTTCGCATAGGTCTTGGTTGTCAGGGTATCAATGTGCATCCCGAATGTTAAGTGGGAGTCAAACCATATGCCCAGGTATTTAAAACTAGTAACAGGAGTTAGGGTGGTGTTAGTGTTGGTTCTAATCTGGAGCTCAGTCGCTGGAAGCTTTAAAAATGTAGTCTTGGTCCCAAATACCATTGTTACAGTCTTGTCAGTGTTTAAAAACAGTTTGTTTTGGGAAATTCAGTTTTCGAGTCTGAGAAAGTCAGACTGAAGTATGTGTTGAAGGTCAGAGATGCTATGGTTGTGTGCATATAGGATTGTGTCATCTGCATACATGTGTATTGAGGCTTCCTGACAAGCTGTGGGAAGATCATTGATGAACACTGAGAAGAGTAGGGGCCCCAGAACAGAGCCTTGCGGGACGCCACAGGTGATGTCCAGGGGGTTAGAGTTAGAGCCAGAGATGGACACATGTTGGGATCTACCTGATAGGTAGGACTGAAACCAGTTTAAAGCATGCTTCCCTATTCCAGAGCTCTGGAGTTTGTTAAGCAGGATAGCATGATCAACAGTATCAAAAGCCTTTGCAAAATCTAGGAATACTGCACCAGAGAGTTGACCCCATTCCATTCCACACTGGATTTCATTGCAAACTTTTAGCAGGGTAGTTACGGTAGAGTGTTTGGGGCGAAAGCCAGATTGGAATTGGCTAGGGAAATTTGTCTTGTTATAGTAATCGCTTAATTGGGAGTAGACACATTTTTCCATGACTTTGGATAGGATTGGGAGAAGTGAGATTGGCCTATAGTTTGAGACAGTGTTTTTGTCCCCACTTTTGAAGATTGGGACAACTCTGGCAGCTTTCCAGGTCTTAGGGATATGGCCTGCAGACAGGATAGAGTTGACTATGGAAGAAATTGGTTGGCAATGGCTGGGGCACTAAGTCTTAGGAACCTAGATTGTAGTAAGTCAGGTCCACATTGGCTGCTTAGTTTTAATTTGAGAAGCGCTTGTGTAATCTCCTCTTCGGATACTGGGCCAAATTGAAAAGTGTGGGCAATGTTGGGAGTGGGTGGAGCTATAGGGGTACTCCCAAGATGAGATTCAGGTTTGTGGTTTGGGTTGCGTTTCGCTAATAAGTTAGTAGCACACCCCACAAAGTAATCATTGAATGCATTTGCAATGTCGGTGGGGTTTGTCAGAGTAATATCACCCTTAGCGATGTTACTTGGCTGTTGGTGGTTAGAAGGCTGGAATATGTTGTTGATAACCTTCCAGAAGTTAGCTGGGTTTGATGTGTTCTGGATCAGATTGTCAGAGTAATATTGTGTATATTGTAGTGGTCAACCAGATTCCCAAGTACTTCATGGCCTGAGTCTTCCATATGAAGCGAAGGTTTAGTTTTATCAACATTATTTGTTCCTGAGGGAGAATTATATTTAGGGCTTCGGATTTTTCATTATTTATTTTAAACCCTGATAATTTTTGGAACTCTGCCAAATTACTGAATAGGTTTGGGAGTGAGGTGAAGGGTTTTGAGGTGAAGGGTTTTGATATTGTTAATAATATGTCATCGGCAAACAATGACAGCTTGTATTCTTTTTGTTTTACCTCAATCCCCCCGATATCCGTGTTTGACCTGATTTGAGCTGCTAAAGGTTCTATCGCTAGCGCAAACAACAGGGGTGACAGAGGGCATCCTTGTCTTGTGCCATTTATGATGTGGATTGTATCGGTCTGCATATTAAGGTAGGATAGTTTAGCTTTGGGTTCCTCATATAATGAGGCTATAGCTTTCATAAATTTGCCTTTCACTCAAAAAGCCCTAAGTGTCTCAAACATATATCCCCAATCAATGCGATCAAAAGCTTTCTCTGCGTCTACAGATAGTAGCATTGAAGGCGTGTTATTCTGCTTAGCTATCTGGATCAAGTTAATTGTTTTCCTTGTATTTTCCGCTGCCTGTCGACCTCGTATAAATCCTGCCTGATCTGCATCTATCAGTTGCGGAAGATACTTATTCAATCTAGTGGCTAGTATTTTAGAAAATATTTTGAGATCATTATTGATCAGGGATATCGGTCTGTAGCTTTTGCATTGTTTGGGATCTTTTCCCTCTTTATGTATTAATATTATTTTTGATTCCAGCATTGTTTGTGGGAACTGTTCTCCCTCAAGAGCTTTATTAAATATCTTTACTAGTTGGGGAACTAATATGTGGGCTAGTTTTTTATAGTACATATTGGACAGACCATCTAGTCCTGGGGCCTTGGACTTTTTCAGCCCCTTTATTGTTTCTAATACCTATTTCGAAGTTATTGACTGGGATAGTGTTTTTATTTCCTGTAATGTGAGTTTAGGCAAATTAAATTTTCTCGGTTTTTCCTTGGTGGTGTTCCCTTTATCTACTTTATCTCCATTATATAGCTCTTTATAAAATGTGGTGAATTCATTAGCTATTGTCTGTGGATTTGTTGTACAAACCCCATCTTTTCTTCTGATGCTATGTATTCTAGATTGCATTCTATCTTTCCTCAAACTTATGGCCAGCATTGTATCTGCCTTATTGGCCTTCTCGTAGAAGTTTTGTTTTGTCCGTGCTATGGCCTTTTCAGCTTTATCTGTCAGGTATAAATTTAATTTCCCTCTTAGATCCCGCAATTCCTTCTCAATTGTTATGCTGTGATTTGCTTTATGTGCCTCTTCTAAGGTCTTTATATTTTCTTGCAGAATTAAGGTTTGTTTCTGTCTCTCCCTCTTTCTATGTGTTGCGACACTTTTAAGTTTACCTCTCACCACTGCCTTATGGGCCTCCCATAGAGTATAGGATGACTCCACGCTACCTTCGTTTACAGTATTTGGAAGTAATTGATTGCCTCGTTACTGATCTCCGTGATGACCTCTGGCATCTTTAGTAGTGACTCATTTAGTCTCCATGTCCCTTTACTTGGTTTCTTATGAATATCTTCAATGTGCACTTCGACTGAGGCATGATCTGACCAAGTAATTGGGTGCATTGTGGCCTTTGTTATTTTTGGGATTAGCAGAGAATCTACAAATATGTAATCTATCCTTATATATACTTTGTGGAGTGCTAAATAGAAAGAGAAGTCCCTTTTCTGCGGGTTCATCTCTCTCCATGCATCCCTTAAATCAAACTCTTTAAGTCCCTCTCTTAGCGCTTTTCTCTCCCCTTTTCGGGAAACCAGAGTCATAGCTAAAGCAGGTTTAGATCTATCTTGTTTTTCATTTAAGGCTATATTGAAATCTCCCGCTACGCTATGCGGCCCCGGTAGTTTTTACCCAACAGTCAAAATAATTTTGTAAAAAATATTCTCTTGTTTTCATTTGGTGCGTACACATTATCTAGGGTTATCTGGGTATCTTCTATGTCCCCTGTGAGTATTAGATATCGTCCCTCTGGGTCCCTTCTTATCTTGTCAACCTTAAATAGAGAGTTCCTTGTTAGGAGTATGGCCACCCCTCTTTTTTTTTTTCCTTTGCAGCTGCTGTGTATATCTGGGGGTAGTATTTGTCCCAATATGTAGGAGTAGAGCTAGCCGTGAAGTGCGTTTCTTGTAGGAATATTATGTCTCCTGATAGTCTTTTATATTCTGTCTTAGCTAACTTCCGTTTTACCACATTGTTCAGGCCCTTGGTGATATGTGATATTATTTTCAGTGTCATTTTTATTTACCTGTCTTTGGAGTCTTCTTTGGAGTGCTCCGGATCGTTGTCCTGGTAGAAATGGTGACCATCTGGGAACTCACGTGTGATGTATTCCACAATCTCAGGCACAATTTGCTCTTGGAAAAAAGCTTTATTCATGATTCCTATAACAAGAAAAGAAAAGTGCTCAAAAAACTGCACACCAGTACAGTGCATAAGGCAAAAGCGTGTGACTTATTTTACCGTCAAAGATGACAATGCATCCTGGTCCACGCCTAGAGATGGCACCCCACACATGCATCTTCACTGGGTGTTTTGGACGCGGCTTCATAGATATGCAACCTTTTTTGTGGAATGCAAAGGTGGCAAATCTCTCCAGCGATACAGTAGACTCGTCAGTGAAGATGCAATCCTGGAAAGTTTCTCCACTGTCGATCCATGCCTGGGCCTGGGCCACTCTTATTAACGTCCTTTATCATAGGGTACGCTCTGTAATGACAAGGAATAGTTTTATAGGTACAGTACAGTTTCTTAAACAACACTTTAACCTCCTGTACTGTCCAGTACTAACCTCACACGTCCATATTTCCATCCAATTCTGCGTCTCATCTTCTTCATGCTGGTCTCGGATACAGTGAGATTGTGATTTTGCAGCAGAGTGTATTTGATCCTTAAGGCACTCTTCTCATCATTCTCTTCACTTATTTTGGCGACCAGAAGAGTTGTCTTCCTACAGTGTACATAAAAACAACAATCCGGTAAGTTACAGTGCAGTAGGCCACAAGTACAGCACATCATTTATAGTAAACAAATATAGATGTAGCAATATAAACAATAATAGATATACTGTATTATATACTGTAGTTATATAAATATACCGAAATAACTATAAAATTAGATAGATCTATACTATATATTTATATTAATATGCAGCAATATAAACAATAATAGATATACTGTATTATATACTGTAGTTATATAAATATCCCGAAATAACTATAAAATTAGATAGATCTATACTATATAGTGATATTAATATGGAGCAATATAAACAATAATAGATATACTGTATTATATACTGTAGTTATATAAATATACCGAAATAGCTATAAAATTATATAGATCTATACTATATAGTTATATTAATATGTAGCAATATAAACAATAATAGATATACTATGTTATATAGTTATATAAATATACTTACGCGTTTTTACGTGCGCATGATAGCACACGGTGTTTGATGGCACAACGAGGCCAGAAGCAGCTAACCAGCGTTGGATATCTGCAATTCGTTGTCCGCTCGTGTACATCTCCTTAATTCTCATGCTGAGATCCTTTTGAAATCTTTTTAATAGGGATAGCTGCGAGTAGAAAGAAATACAAGCACAATAATGTATATTCGATGTTTAGTCAATGTGTTTTCAATGCGCAGTGAATCCACAAAATGTATGGTGTATTTATACATTAATGACTCACATTAGAGTACGCCCACTTTTAACACCTGTACCTCATCGCCATGCATAAAATGTTACACACTTTGCATAGCCACCACTCGATGATCTGTATCTGAACTTGCCCTTGTCCAGATACTGCATTGTGCCATCTGCTTGCATGGCTCAACCCCGATTCTTTGGACGCAGGAAGCCACTCGCCTCTGCCGTGCCTATCACACAGAAAAAGCGAAAGGCGGCAGCCGTTTCCAAGCCAAGGCCAAAGCGACAGGCTAAGGCTAATAAAGAAAACCTTCTGCTGACCCCAAAGGTTAAGGGTTTTAATACACGTAAGCCTTATTATGTCAAGAAGAAATTTGGTGATGTACACTCAAGGCAAAACAAATGGCAGCCAACCCATCGAACCCGCAGGCCACTTCCTCGATTACACTTCGCCGTCTCTGCCGCTGCTCTCCCGGAAATCTACAGCCCATCTTCTCCACTACTCGTCCACGACACTGCCGCCGCTCTCCCGGAAACTCACAGCCCATCTTCTCCACTACTCTTCGACGACGCTGCCGCTGGTCTCCCGAAAATCCACGGGTCACTTTCTCCATTATGCTTAGACGACTCTGTCGTTTCTCGCCCGGAAATCCACAGGTCGCTTTCTCAATCCCTCTTCGACGATGCTGCCGCTTCTCTCCCGGAAATCCACAGGTCACCTCCTCCATCCTTATTCGACGACACTGCTGCTTCTCTCCAGGGAACACCCATCTCATCCCCCGTAGCACCCATCCACCCAGATGTCCACAGCACCCCATGCACAAGAACCAGCTCGTTAGACCGCATGCTGAATGGGTTAAGTGTCGATATCCCCGGGAACTCTACTATGATGGTAAAGATAGATCTTCTTTTAGGGACCATGCTAAATATGGATCAACAGATGGAGAAGATGGATCAACGGATAGAGAAGATGGATCAACGGATGGAGAAGATGGATCAAAGGATGGAGAAGATAGAGACTGACATAGCGGGGATACATAATTTGCTCGGTGTTCATGCCCCTGTATCCCCGATGCCGGAGCAGGAGGGTGGCATGGATGTGATGAATGGGACCTTCGAGCACCTTCCAACACCAAGCGCACCCCCTCCACCAGAAGAATTTGTGTACATGTATGCCATTGACGAGGAGGATAACATGACAGCCCCGTCAAAACCACGCCAGGAGACAACACGGCGACCAAGACAGGAGGAAAGCTTCCTCCCAGACAACCTACCCTCGCCCGCCGCCACAAGCACACCCGCTCCCTGAAGCACACCCGCTCCCAGAATCCAACATACATACGCTTGCATCGATACGGTGCCCGACATCATCCTGCGCGAGCTGCCACCGGCACTCAGGGACAAGTATAGGGTGATGAGTGCTGGTTTACCCCAGAAGTATGACATGTTAATTTTTAAGCACCTCGTGTCCTACTTGGTGTACTGCTGGTGGGCCAAAAATGTAAACTATGAAGGATATCGCGAAAAAAGGGCGCTTCCTGAAAATTTATGAAGGACTATTGTGGAGGAATTGCGGCGCTATTTTTCAATTTCAGATCCTTTAATGAAAATCGTTCGAGACTTCATTAATGGTATTTTGCGTCATACAAGGCATCGGCCCTGGAAGGACAATCTGGTGGGGATCGAATTTGCGTGACTGTTCAACTGTTGTTTATTTTTTGACTTGTTGCTTGTTTTAACTTGTATTAATAAAGAAATGTTTTTACTTACACTAGACCTGCACAATTCCAGTCCTCGTGGCCCGGAAACAGGTCCGGTTTTCAAGGTTATCCTTAAAACCGGGGCTGTTTGTGGCCCTCGAGGACTGGAGTTGTGCAGGCCTGACTGACTGTTCTGTACACCATCCTACTGTAAATGTTTTGACTTTCTGTACATAAATGTTTTCACTAGCAGTAAACCGTACACCTGTTAATGTTTTGAATTGCTGTACACTTGAAATGTTTTTAAATTGTATTTGTAAATAAATATTTTTGTACTTACTCCACCAATAAAAGAAAATGTTTATTTGTTTTAAAGTGTTCCATTGTCTCCTTTTATACTGTAACAAAATACAGTGTTTCTAGAACATACTGTACAGTACTGTACTGTATACAGGCATACCCCGCTTTAAGTACACTCACTTTAAGTACAGTCGCGAGTAAGTACATATCGCCCAATAGGCAAACGACAGCTCACGCATGCGCCTGTCATGACGTCCTGAACAGCAATACCGGCTCCCTACCTGTACCGAAGCTGTGCGCAAGCGGGAGACTATAGAGCCTTTTACAAATGCGTTATTTACATCAGTTATGCACGTATATAACGATTGCAGTACAGTACATGCATCGATAAGTGGGAAAAGGTAGTGCTTCACTTTAAGTACATTTTCGCTTTAGATACATGCTCCGGTCCCATTGGGTACGTTAATGCGGGGTATGCCTGTACTGTAGACATGCTCAGTACTGTACATCACAAGAGTATTAAAACAATACATGCTGTACGGGTATAGAATACACATATGTACTGGAATAAATGTAGAATAAATGCATACTTTTTATTTTTCGGGTTTATTATACAGTATATATAAAAAAGTATTGTATACCGTCGAAAAACAACAGCATACTGTTTCAGGTTTTCTATGAAGCTCTCAGTTACAGTATTCTATCCTAATCAATAACAACGGCCACTAAACTGTAGACTCTGGTACGTGGTTTTTTAAATCCGATTCAGCAATGTGCCGGGATTGTTACACAAAGCGATATTATCCATCGAAATCCCTCCAATTGCCGTTTTCCGCATGAGATGACAAAGTTTTCTTTTCTGAGGAAAAACAAAAGTACAAGTTTTACTGTAATGGTCAGTGAGTCCCCTAAAGAAGTTCCCACAGTCAGTCCCACCAATAATTTTCTCGGGGGGCGTCTCCTGTTCACATGCGCATGTGCCTACTGTAGATGTGATGACACGCATATGCATTTCAAGAAGGTTCCAATGCGCAAGCGCCTAGTTTTCCACCAATTGTGCAGTATCTACTGTAGAAGCTGCTCAGCCAATGATATTGATTACAGGAGAATCGCTTGACTGTTCATTGATATTGATATTTCAAAAACAGAATAAAATACGGCAACATTATTCACTATAGACTTTGCCAATCAGCTGGCGCCGAGCCACTGCCTGCCTGTCCCGTATTCTTGATTATACACGTAGTTGACAGGTGCCAGCGGATGAGGCTGGAAATCGCTTTGGTACATGCAAGCTTGCTGGAATCTGTACGCATAATCCGGCTCAGGCTGCAGGTATCCGGGCGGGGGCAGAGAGCAAGGGTTGCCGGTCACCAGGTTTTCAATGGCGGTCGGACCGTTATTGGATGCTGTCGCTGGCGCAGTCGCTGGCGCATTGCTTGCCAGCGACTGACGTTTCTTAGTTGGTTTTAATATGACCTTTCGCCTTTTGAAGTCTCCATGATCAAAGATACGGGAAAAATCTGTTGATACACACCAATACCCTCCAATAACACCGGATCAATATGAAAAAAACACGGATCGATACATAACTTTTCCTTATTGCACGCTTCCACACATGAGCATCTGGGGAAAATTTGTAAAAGTAATAGTTTTCGAGAAAATTCTGATAAATTTGACCAACTGTTGCCATCTTATCATCTGTTACATTAATCGCGGCCCATATTAAATATGCATACGTTCTGTCGGGTTTTTGGAACACGGACTGCGGTGGTGCACTCATGTCGGGACTCTCAGGACAATAAAACACTAGACACTGTGCATGTATTTTTTAATATGAAAAGCCTAAATTGATACATTATTGTAACTTCTTCAGTACCAAGGCCAATTTACAATGGACCACTGTGGTATTTTTTTAAACACTTGCAAGTCGACACATTACTGAAGCGCATGCGCATTACAATTCAAATATCTGCCACCTGGCGGATACGCGAAGAATTGCAACCAATTAAATCCGAACCATTATCAATAAACACATCAACCGCGGGTGACGCCGGCATGAATGCAACATGAATGCGGCATGAACGTGGTGAAGTGCGTGGCAATTGGAAAAAATCCCCGAAAAAATTTGGAGATGTTGGAGAATAAAAGTCAGTCGCTGGCAAGCAATGCGCCAGCGACTGCGCCAGCGACAGCATCCAATAACGGTCCGACCGCCATTGAAAACCTGGTGACCGGCAACCCTTGCTCTCTGCCCCCGCCCGGATACCTGCAGCCTGAGCCGGATTATGCGTACAGATTCCAGCAAGCTTGCATGTACTAAATTGTGTAAGGTAATAGAATCAGAGCAGGATGTAATTTCTCTTCAGAAGGACTTGTAGAGACTGGAAACGTGGGCAGGTAAATGGCAGATGAGGTTTAATACAGATAAATGTAAGGTTATGCATTTGGGATGCAAGAATAAAAAGGCGACTTACAAATTAAATGGAGATATATTGGGGAAATCCTTGATGGAGAAGGATTTAGGAGTGCTTGTAGACTGCAGGCTTAGCAATAGTGCCCAATGTCATGCAGTAGCTGCAATGGCAAACAAGATCTTATCTTGCATCAAACGGGCAATGGATGGAAGAGAAGTAAACATAATTATGACCCTTTACATAGCATTAGTAAGACCACACTTTGAATATGGAGTACAATTTTGGGCACCAATCCTAAGAAAATACATTATGGAACTAGAGAGAGTGCAGAGAAGAGCCACTAAATTAATAAAGGGGATGGACAATCTAACTTATGAGGAGAGGCTAGCTAAATTAGATTTATTTACATTAGATAAGAGGCGTCTAAGAGGGGATATGATAACTATATACAAATATATTCGGGGACAATACAAGGAGCTTTCAAAAGAACTATTCATCCCACAGGCAGTACAAAGGACTCTGGGCCATCCCTTAAGGTTGGAGGAAAGGAAATTTCACCAGCAACAAAGGAAAGTGTTCTTTACAGTAAGAGCAGTTAAAATGTGGAATTCATTACCCATGGAGACTGTGATGGCAGATACAATAGATTTGTTCAAAAAAAGCTTGGACATCTTTTTAGATGGGAAAGGTATACAGGGATATACCAAATAAGTATACATGGGAAATATGTTGATCCAGGGATTAATCCGATTGCCAATTCTTGGAGTCAGGAAGGTATTAATTGTTCCCTTAATGGTGGTTTTTGTTTGCCTTCCTCTGGATCAATAAGTAATTATAGATATAGAATAAAGTATCTGTTGTCTAAATTTAGCATAGGTTGAACTTGATGGATGGAAGTCTTTTTTTCAACCTCATCTACTTTGTAACTATATGTAAATATTCTATATATTCTATTCATAACAAAGATAATAGAAACAATTTTAATACATTATATACAGCCAAAAAATTAAATATATAAACTAAATATTAATAACCAGAATATATTATAAAATATAATCAAGTATATAATAATGATTTCTATTTCATGAGATCAATATTTAAACATGTGAGTATATTAAATTGAAAGGAATATATATATACTGTGTACACTAAGTACAGATCATTTAAAAAAAATGTCTGTATATATGTAATATTTTTTTCAATATACAGCTCAACCCCATTATAGCGCGATCCGCTATCACGCGGATCCGCTTATAACACGGTTTGAGAGTGGACCACAAATATTTAATTTTTTTTTTAAATGTTTTTTTTTTTGCACACACACTACACACTGCACACCCAGCACACACAGCACTCAGCACACACTGCACACACACTGCACACACCCTGCACACACAGAAAAAGCACACACACAGCACATTGCACACAGACAGCACACACTGCACACAGCACCAGCGCACACTGCACACACATCGCACTGCACAAGCACACACTGCACACACAGCACACAGTATCAGCACACATAGTACACACTGCACGCAGACAGCACACACAGCACCAGCACACACAGCACCAGCACACACAGCACCAACACACACTGCATACACTGCACACACACACACACCATACCTCCCTACCTCTGGTGTCATGGCTGCTGGGGGCATCGTGGGGCTGCTGGGGGGATCAGTGCGGGTGTGCTGGGGGGGATTGGTGCGGAGCTGCTGGGGAGATCGGTGTGGGGGTGCATCAGTGCGGGGCTGCTGCTGGGGGGATCGGTGTGGGGCTGCTGCTGGGGGAGAAGTGCGGCTGCAGGGGGATATGCGGCTGCTGGGGGAAGTGCGGCTGCCGGGGGAAGTACGGTGGCTGCTGGGGGATCATGTAGGGCTGCCGGCGCCTCACTCTACCCCCTCCTCCCGATCGGGCGTGCGGTGGTCATTTTTTAGTTATTTATTATCGCGACCGCGGTTATAGAGTGGTTGGATCGGGTGTGTGTGTGTATATATATATATATATATATATATATATATATATATATATATATATAAATAGTGACATAGTCCCAGGATAGTGGGCGGCTTTCCGTCTGATTTATAGAAGAAAGTGCAGAAATAGTGTGGATGTGATCCGCCCACAGATTCACAGTCACTAAGGCTGGTGGATAGGAAATCCATTCCAAACTTTACAATGGTTCTGGTTTCCTTCACCTGCTCTCCTAATTGAGGAACAGGAACATATTACAGTTAGTTTTGCTGCTTCACTCTCTCTTAGAGCCTGAAAGCTGGGAGGACGCCCAGTTTGGGGTAGACGGCCGCCCCACGTGTTGCAGCATTTGAGGATCTATTGTGACGCTGTCCCCATCTGACAGTTAAGGACTCAATTTTATCTCTGTGTGTTATTTAAAGTTGGTAACTGGCTTACCCAGCCAACATTGCAGATAGGGATATGCATGTGAGTTAGACTCCTGACATGAGTAGATGTTTGTTTTTATGATTTGTTTTGTTTCTTAAAGTGACAGTGTTTAAAATGTTTAGTGTCACTAATGGAAAAATAAACCACTGAAGGTTGAGGGCTGAGTGCCCCTTGTGTGTCCACACGTATTTGTCCCCCTTTTCTACAAATGAAACCCTAGAATACTGTGTCGCGAAGAGCCTGAGCAAACGGCAGCGCTACACAAAGGGAGCTAATTTGCCACATAAACAGTATATATATATATATATATATATATATATATATATATATATATATATATAGCAAATGGAAATATTACTGTATGTTCATTTGCATGTCTTAGACAGGTCTGCAACCCTGTCTTTCACCATTATCGCCCAGCACACAGCACTTCCACTGCAGCAAGGGATTCTTTGAAATGACATGCAAATGAGCACACAGTGCCAACTTTTGTCTCAAGCTTATATTACATGAGCAACCCTTATGCCAATGCATGCTGCTTTAAACACAGCTTTTAAGCATAGGCTGGGGTGAGATGCAAAGCCAATAAAACCACTCACAGACATGTTTCAACCTTGATGGGTATCATCAGCGTGAGGTTGGTTGTGCTAGTGTAACGCCTGTATGCCCGCAGACCTGGCCAGTCCCCAGTACTGAGGTGGGTAAGGGTATAACACGCATCCACAGCAGTGAGGGCGTGCCCGGAGTGGGGTAATGCGTTGCCGGGCCTGGTAAGAAAGGGTTAACGTATACTTGCAGAGTCCGGGGTGCCAGAGATCGGATAGTAATGTCCGTGTGCCAGAGTTCAAGGATTGGAGAGAGCAGCATAGTGATGTCCGTAAGCCAGTGTTCAAGGGTTGGAGAAAGTAGCGTAGTGAAGTCCGTAATCCAAGGTTCAAGGGCAGGAGAAAGCAGAGTAGTCAAATCCAAAGCAGTACACAAGTTCAAGCAATCCAGGGGAATCCAAACAGGAGCAGGGACAGGAACCAGCGCTGAAACAAACAAGGGAGCTAGGCATAGACACTGCACACACAGGAGTCACAGGAAAGCTATGCAGAGCAATGAGTAAGAGGACAGAGTGGGGTTATAAAGGAAGGGGAACCAATAGGGGAGAGAGGAGGAGCAGAGGGTTGAGTGAGAGTTTGCAGGGATAGGTCTGAGAGAGCAGGGGAGGAGACGGGAATAATTAAGAGATATGGCTTGTAAGCCATGGGGGGCTGAGCAGGATGGCAGTTAACTGGAGCGTGTGCGCGCGCCCTCTGTAAGGGTACTGTGCGCGTGCACCGCGCGTCACAGAGCGTGAGGGACGCAGCACCGCGGGGGCGCTTGGCAAAGGGGGCGAGAGGGACAGAGAGGCGGAGGAGCAAGGTAATATGGAGGTTGGGGGAATAGAGACACGCCGGGGGCCGCGGGTGCCGCGAATGGGAGCAAGAGATCGTGATAGCGCGCGCACACTGCGGAGGACGCGCACGTGACCTGAATGCGCGTCAGGGTATGCCAACCGCGCCGCAGAGGGACGGCCGTGAGGAAAGGAAGGGAGAGAGTGAGGACGCAGGGAAGAGGGAGGGCTAGAGGCAGGGGAAACAGAGGTGACGGGGACACGCTGGGAAGCGCGAGTTTCCCGATCCGTCACAGCTAGCTATGCTGGTTTGAGACTAAGAGTAGGTATTCACCACACTTATTAAGGTTATGGTGGGAAAAAAAGTGACAAAAACCCTCCACAGTAAAGCATATAGCAAATGGAAATATTACTGTATGTTCATTGCATGTCTTAGACAGGTCTGCAACCCTGTCTTTCACCATTATCGTCCAGCACACAGCACTTCCACTGCAGCAAGGGATTCTGGGAAATGACATGCACACAATGTGTCATCTTTTGCCTTGAATATCCATTCACATGGAGCCCATTTAAGCTGATGCATCGCCGTTCATACAGCTTTTAAACACAGCATGGGACTAGCAAAGCAAGTACAGACCACTCACAGACATGTTTCAACCTTGATGGGTATCATCAGTGTGAGTTGGTCTATACTTGCCTTGAAATATTTCTAGGCTGGGTATCAGTTATGTATTATCAGATAATACTTACTGCATTTATTTTTACTATATTAAGCTTGCATTCAAAATCCTACATGTATTTTTTTAATACATCAGTTGTGTAGTATTAGATAATATGTGCTGAATTTTCTTTATTCCCCTCTCTCTATGCCCTTTTTAATGAGTTTTAATGTATGTAATGTATTAAGTGTTCTTGGATTGCTATAGCAACGATTTACAGAAATACAGGACTTCCTATTTTGAAATAGGTGGCCATAGTGTTAACCCCGAGGAAGCAGGATTTTTGCTGATTGATCACAGGAGAATGGATTGATTGATAGCTTAAATAATTAAATGTCCTTAAGGCTAAACTACTGCATCTATTAAAACAAAAACATTGAATAAAAAAATGCAACCTGTATTGCAAATTTAAAACAAATGTCACACTGGCTATTTTTTGTGAATTTGAGTTTAGCAGTGCATGTCAACCACATAAAAAGCTTAAATATGTTACTTGGGTTGCAAGCCAAATTTATATTTCAACAGTTCTGTTTTTATGTCCTATTGTATTAAGTACTGTGTAAATACCAATTCAGTATAATGTTTTGGGAACTTTATGTCTTGGATGGCTATTCTTTTTGTAAATGAAGAAAATAATATTTCACACAGCATCTCTTTTTTTTATTTGCTACTGTAGTCAATGTGGACTTGACATTTTATGTTGTCTTCCTCCATCCATTATCTTGCTACTAAACACAAAATGGATTTGCCCCAGGGTTTTGAGCAGTTTTTGAATTGTGACTTGTTGCACATTGAGTGTTTGAGTGTCACCCTGTGGGATGCAGGTTAGAAATATGCACTGGAATGCAAAATTAGCAGTTACTGGAAACCAGAAGGCCCCATTAGCCATAAAAATGAGTCAGATAGTAGACTTGAATTCCAATTGGTTTGTGCTCATCTGGTTTGTGCTTACCACTGATATGCACAATCTGACTGACTCTCAAAGGATCTCATGGATCTATCAGCTTTTAATTCATATATCAACACGCGCCAGTGTCATAGTCCTGATCGTTTCCTACTTAATTGCACAGTAGCTAACATTCTGTTTGCAAATATATATATAACAAATATATATATCAAACAGAATACAAACAGTGCACCTTTAAACAATTATCTAAATAAATGATTTTAAATATATACCACACAGTGAGAGGTGTTGAACCTTACTGTTAACTGTCCCTACACAGCCTGTTGCCAATTAGGTCCACGGCTCCACAAATGCCATATGTAGAGAAATGTCCAAAGAATGACCTAGGCGCAAAACATGTGGAGAGAAGAAAAAGAAGGGAGGGAGAGAGATAATATCATAGGATAGTATGTCCAAACACAGATATCTTAAAATGGTGAGATATGCACTTACAGTGATATAGATCTCTATGAGCCTTTAGTCCACCCCTAGGACTTGGAACACAGCTTGGAGATTTATATGCCAAAGGGGAGGGAATCTCCCACACACTGACCAATGCAGCAACAGGATCCTCTGAGTAGTGGCATGTTTACCTAGACAGGTGATTCCCATCTCAGGGAGAAACCCCAATAGGGAGATAGGTAGAGAAAAACACACTATAGTGTAAAATCATTTAATACAAAAATGAATAAAAATACCACCCAGGTAATGCACTCACATGCTGACAGATATTATCGCGCCTTTGAGAGTGTTATGCCTTAGTCTCTCACACTCAGTCCTCTGGTGTCTATTGCCGGCGTTCACACACAGTCACTTCCGCGTTTCGTCGTGTGATCTCGTAGCTGTGACAACACCGCGCAATTTCACGGGATCTTGGCTTTCAGCTCTCACCGGCTCTGACTCCGTGGTACACAGTCTCACACTGTTTTGGCTTTCACTCTCTCACAGGCAGTCTGTCACTGTGCTTACGCTCACCCTTCGCGTTTCTCATGGGATGATACCTACATGTATATATAAGAGACACATTTGCAGCTGTTGTGGTGATGTTTTTGTGAAACTGTACATTCTGGCTTTATTTTGGTATACACGAGTTCAAGTGTCAGCTAAGGAAACCTATTAGTTTCTGTCTTGTTTCAATGTACGCTGTTCACAAAATAATTCTTAATAAAAATGAAAAAGAAAATTCAACTTGGAAAAGTTCACTAACACGGTTAGTTTTCAAAGCTGTTAACATTTTCATACATGGGACTATTGTCACTGATAACTGAACCTGTGTCAAAACTCATCTATAAATGTGTTGCTTGAATGATGCCTCACAGCGTTCTACCCTTCAGTCAATTCAAAATGCTACTGTGAGGATAACCTCACTCTCCTTTCAATCGGTCCCTGCTGCTCTCCTCCTGACACTCTCTGTTGGTTCCCTATTAAACTCTACATTCAATACAAAACTATTTTCTCTCTTCCAAGTATCCAATGCCCCTCCCTATATCTCAGTATAATCTCTCGATATAGCCCTAGTTACTTTCTAAGCGCTGCACAGGCTGTCTTCTCTCTACCTCCCATGTCACAATAGCTCGCTCACAACTATAACCCTTCTCACAGGCTGCACCTTACCTCTAGAACGCCCTCCAAATGTCCACCAAGTACCTTCCATCTCTAACTTCAAAAGCCAACTGAAAATACTTTTGGATGACCACTACTCACTAAACTAATGTACACTCTTATACACACCAACTAATACAACCAAATATACTTCTACTATTTATGTTAGTCTCCCAAAATGCCAATTAGATTGTAAGCACTTTGGGTCAGGAGGTTCTTTCTCCCTATGTTACATGTATTGTAACAGTATTGTCATGCAAACATGCGTACTGTACCTAGTTGGAGATAAATATATATACAGGTCATGCATATGTACATATATGATATGCACAACTCATATACAGAACAGTTTTATTTTATATTTTCATTCCAAACAATGAATGTTTGCCTCTTATTTATCAATATTGTTTTATGTTATATCAAAATGTTTACAGAAACTAAGATTATCCAGTTTTAGATTTGAGCTACGCTTGCAGATACTGTATGTAATAAGCTGTGTTACATGTGATGGGGGAGGGGTGCCAAGCGAGAAATAAAGGGGTCACCCCCATTAGGCACCCCCTTCCACTGTCTGGGAGGTTAGGGGTAACCAGAAATATACAGACACTACATATGTTCCCCTGCTTCACAACAAAAAAGGTATGTCCCTTGGTTATCATGTTCCCACATTTAGAGGGATTAAATGTATTTTTATTCCCCTGCCTCAGGGCAAACTGTGTTCTATTTGCTAGACGTGTATATTGGTACAATTGTTGGTGTTTGTACCTTTACAGTGTATGCACCAACCATATACACTGAGATCAGGTCGGGAGGGAAAGGGTTAATTGCATTTACATGTTTATGGACCTTTGTTCCCTTTCCCACCTTTTCAGTCTCCATTTTGCAGTATCCCCATAGGTTGCCATTGGAGCTCCATGTAGTCCCATGGAGATTCCACAGATTTGGGCCCGATACCTGAGAAGACCTGCAGGTGGCGCCCGAGAGGAGGAGCGGAACTTCCCCATTGAAAGTGAATGGAGTAATGTGTTTCAATGGGGATTCCTCGAGTCCGACCTCCGGAGACGAGCTGGCAGCCAGCCAAACCGCAAACCTCAAAAGCGGATACAATGTCTTTAAAAGAGCTTTGATCACGTAATTGGCGTGGGATCTTGGTCACGGCCAAGTTCAAACTCATTAAAATTGTATCTCCGGTCCTAGGGCAGCTAGCGGGTTAATTATTTTTGCCCCTATCTCAAGGGGACCCCCTTACTGAACCACAACAGGGTCCGACGGTCTATGATGGCGAGAAAGGGTCGCGCTGATCATGAGGGTCCCACCATTGCCCGCAATGGCGGAGAAAAGTCGTGTGGCTTTTAAACATTAAGTGTAAAACAGTCTAAAGTGTAAATCCATAACTCCGGTTCCGTAGGGACCAGAGGGCTGGGATTTGGCCAACATGTAGTCACTGCTCCGTCATGACTGCATGACAATTTCCAGCCCTCTCCCCTCAACCGAACGGAGTAGGGTTAACTGTGAAAAAGTATGGGTTGGCCATTGACTCCAATAGTAGCGGAGGTCCCATTGAATCCTATGGCGGCGCCGGCCCATGCATTTCCTATGGCAGCGCCGGTCCTATTGATTCCAATGGAGGTAAATGCCACGAGGTAAACGGCAAAGTTAAAAACTGTGAAAACCTGGAACCCATAACTCCGGTTCTATAAGGACCCGAGGGCTGGGGTTTGGCCACCATGTAGTCATCGTTCCGGCATGACTGCATGGCAATTCCCGACCCTCTCTGGGCAACAGAACGGAGTATGGTTACTTGTTTAATTTGGGTTTTTGCCATTGACTTCAATGGCAGAGAAATGCAACTTCTGTAAATGTGCATTTATAGTCATTTATTGTAACTCCGGTTTGGTGGGTCCCAGCAAGCTGAAAATTGGCCACCGTGTAGAATCCTCTCCGGCATGAGGATCTGGCAATTTGTAGCCCGCTCGGCCCAGCCGAACGGATTATTTTAATATATATGTGATGGTGAAAATATACTGTATCTGGTGCCTAGTAAAAGGCCCGCGAAAGATACTTACCCTGCACTATGTTAATGTCCAAGGGGGCGCCCATATGTCTACACCAGGGCCCCTGATCAAAGGCTCCCCCACCCTGATTGTATATGCTTGGGCGGGGAAGAGCAGGACTTGAGTAGTTCTCTAGGTGTTATAAATCACACTTGCAGACAAAGGTTTTCCTGTCCAGATCCTCTTCTGGCAGACTCAGAGGCGCCAATTCTTTCGTGTCGGGTTAGGAAAATGAGACCCAAAGTAAGGAATTATGCACATGTGTCAGTTACCTGGTGGCAGGTATCAAAGTGCTTCCCACGTTAGCTGGCAAAGGGTCATTGGGTGCAGGTAATTGTTAACCAGTACCTGACACCCAATGTTAAGGGATAGGACTTAAATCCCATATAAACGAGTGTAATCCCTATGCCCAGTGTCTTCGTTACAACATCTGAATGATACATGATTGTCTGATGAATTGCCAAACCAGATCCTGATTGCTTTATTGCCCATTCCCCAAAGTAAGTGTATATATCCTGTGTATTATTTGTATATTCTGTGTGTTCACCTTTTTCAAGGAATAAACTTTCTTTATTATATCGTAGGCGCATTCGATTCAACCCAGTGATTTTGGTGTTGTATTATAACCCTGCACAAGCTACCATACAAAAATGGTGATAAAACATAACATTTGACTAAAAGCTAAACCAAGTTCCCTCATGTGCTATCAGTTATGCCTTAAAGTGGCTTTATCAATTATCTATTAACCATTATATCCCATACCATTAGTGGATTATATTGTCAATATTTGCAGTCTGAAGATTGCAATTAACTTGAGCTCAGGATTATCAAACAAAAAGGGCAGAAATAATTTCCACCTTGTCAAATCCAAACTCCTTAATGGTTCTAAATGCAACATACTAATAAGTACTGCCCTTGTTTTTGTCTCCAAAATATCTCAACATCTTCTGATTTATAGGGGGCAGAGGAGGTGGATGAAGGGGCTAGTTACCCCAGGGTGGGTGGCTAGGCCTGCCAGGAAGGTTGCGGGAGGAGTTAACCCCTTCACTACAATAGTGTTTGAAACCGCTATGGTAATGAAGGGGTTAACACCCACTACCCACCCGAGAGGCCTAACCACCCACCCGAGAGGCCATTACCCCCTTCACCCAATCCCTCAACCCCCAACAAACATTAAAAAACACAACATATCCATATCTGGATAATAGTAATTTTGCCCATTCAAAATAAAACATTACACTGTCAGCATAAAGTAAATAAAACTTCTACTTACCCCTTCCAGGATGAAGGCCGTCCTCATCACTGTCCTCCCCATCCATGTCCCCCGTGGGCAGCAACTGTACAATCAAAATACAAACTAATGGCCCCGAACATCTTAATCATCTTAGCAGTTAGTAACTGCTACAGTAATTAAGCGGTTAACCACCTGGGAGGCCTAACCACCTTCCCCGGGACAACTACCCCCAACCTCTACCCATTGATTGTCACAGTGGTACATCATGCTCATATAATATGGGCATGTTTAGCCACTATGGCAGTCAATGGGTAACCTAAAAAAAAGTACGGCACCAAAAAGACACAACAATAAAAAAAGAAGAACCTAAACAAGACAACAATTAAATAAGCCATGCACCTAAACAACACAAAAATTAAATAAACCAATCACCTAAACAACACAACTAATAAATAAATCAAGCACCTAAACACAAATATGCAATAAACAAATCGCCTTAACAAAACAACTATTAAATAAACCATGTACCTAAACAACACAACAATTAAATAAAATCAAGCCCTACAAATACATAACAATTAATTAAAAACAAGAAAAAAAATACAAAATATAACAAATAAAAACAGGCATTTGTCAAAAATGTATTGCCTGTCACTGTATTTATCTATAGCCAAAAATGGGCATAGATAAACACATTGTCAGTTAATGGGACACCTAAAAAATAAACACAATTATAAAAAACAATCATCAAAAAACAGAATTAGAAAAAACAAGCATAAAAAACACAATTAGAAAAACTAAACAGCAAAAATACAGAATAAAAACACAAGAATAAAAAAAACAATTAACAAAATACCAAGAATCAAAAATTCACACTGAAAAAAATATGCAATCAATGTTTTTCTTATTTTCGACGTCTTCACCATCCAATTCCGAGTCCATCAGCAACAGCAGGAACCTCTTGACACTTGACGCAATGATACTCAACAGCGCAGTAAGTTCATCTTCTTCTTTATCTTCTTCTTTATCTTCATCTTCTTCTTTATTCTTTCGTCTGTTTTCTTTCTTCATCTGTATCTTCATCTGTCCTTTGTAATCCATTTAAATCCACAGGATGGATGTTGTCCCGTCAGCGTCTTAAGTAAAATGAGATGGGACAGGCATTATATAAGGCCAGTGACATCAGATTTTAGTGTCAGATGGTACAGCTCAAATCCAATTAAATGCTGTACATGTGACAGGGTTCCTTTTTTTTAAGGATGTGATGTCATCTTCAAGGGAGGAACATCAATCACATCCTTAAAACAAAATGGCTGCCATCACATTATACTACAACCAATCAGATTTTGAGATATACCATCTGAGGCATCACATGGTACATCCCCATTCCATTTGGTTGAAGAACCATGTGACATGTTCCATTTTTTTAAAAGAATATGACATAATTTTTAAGCGATGGCTACCATCAAATGGTACTGGAACCAATTGGATTGTGAGATATACCATATTGTACACTTACAATCCGATTGGTTTCAGTACCATGTGATGGCAGCCTTTTTTTTAAGGATGTGACGTACCTTTATTGAAGATGATGTCACGTTTTATTTTAAATAGGCAAATTAGCTATTATCCATATATGGATAATAGTAATTTTGCCCATTATTGTACTGTAATGTAATGGTTGTTGGGGGTAGATGGGGTGCCCATTAATTCCCATTGGGGTTATCTTTTCTCCCATTGAGGGCATTGGTAACCACACTGGCGATGAATGGGTGTATTGGCGAATATTGTGTTTTAATGTTATTGTGGATAGTGAGGGAAGGTAAAAGTGGTATTTTGCCCATGTTTATGCCTACCAGGTGGGTAGTGGGAGGTGTTAACCCCTTCATTATCTTAGTGGTAGTAACCACTATGGTAATGAAGGGGTTAACTCCTCCCACAACCCTCCCTGCCCCCGCAAGGCCTAAACACCTACATGGACCAAATACCACCTTCACCCACCCTGCTACCCACAATAAACTGGTAGTTACCACTTCATTGCCTTTGCGGTTGGCCGCTAAGGTAATGCAGCTGCCAGTAAATTTATTTTTATTGCATAGAATTGAAGCCAGGAGTCTCCAGAGCTGGTAATAATGTGTATCAACTCCAGAGACTCCCGGTTCAATCCGATGCAGGAAAAATGCAGTTTATTTCTATGTCCTTCTCTCAGATCCCATAACTCCACCCTAGAGCTGTGAGATGAGATCTTAGATAAGCTCACTATTTCAGAGCCCCGATGAGTTTCTCGCGGCTACTAGAATAGCGTGATTTGATCGAAATGGCGCTATTTAGATTTTTGAAGCTCCGGCTCAACATTTTTGCCCAGGAGGGAGAACTCTCTGGAAAATGCACTCCCCATATGAGTTTGGCAAGTCATCGAGGCTTTCTGAATAGCATCCTTACAAAATTGTGTGAGAACTGCTCAAAAACCTTGATGAGTTGGTTATCAAACCTACAAGAATAGGCCCCTGTGAGTGCTATTTACTCTCTCAGAGTTCTGTGCTTTCCTAAACCTCTTTTGACTCTTCCTCCCAATTGAGGTCAGTGGCAAATATTCAGCTTTATGTTATTCTATTCTGCCATGTTGTTCAATCCCTGCAGCAGGGAGTTTTCAGAGATACTCTTTCCCATGTAAAAATTCATTTTAGGAAGATCCTTTAGGAAAATATGCTTATGGTAAAAAAAAAAAAAACTTTAGGGGGCTTTAGAGGGGATTGCTTCTTTACTTAATAGAAATTGCTGCAATGGTATATGTTTCTATTTACTAGTTTAGGTATAATGCCCTACAAATTAAAGTTCAGACGATTCAACTGAAATGAATTCCCATATAAATGACTAATGTACAGTATCAGCAACATTAACTGGGGACATGTCCTTCTAGAGGTAACAGGCTGAATGATGCAGCACAACCTTTCCAAAGAGAGGAGAACACCATTAGTCTTTTATTTACATGCTGATCAGACAATTGCAACAATGAAGGGATTTCATTTTTTAGCTGAACTAAGCTACTCTCATCTGAAATATGAAGCCAACATTAAAATTACAGTTTACACTAGATTCTGCACCTTAATGTTGATATTTTGTTTAACACTGCAGCTGTGATCCTTGACTCTTTCATAACCTAGGGGCTTGTACCAAACTACTACTGTATAAAGCGAGTATTTATTTCTTTAAGCAGCGATGGTGTCTTTAATATTATACATACTAAGTAGCATCATACACCTGTAAAAAATAAAATTAAAAATCCGAAAACAAACATTCATGCAAGCCAAATAATTTGGTATCCCCCACGCACAGTTTCCCTATCCCAGTTATCCCAGGCTGTGAAAGCACAGTAAAAAAAGGAATATTGTCAGCAGGCTGAGAATAAACTGGCTTTCCAGTGCACAAATTCATAAATTAAACTTTTATGTTATTGACACTTGCTATTTCCAAGTGAATGTTCCTGCATCAGTGAGATCTGTTTAATATAGGACTGTGATTACATGAACCTGACCTTAAGTCTGTTCTCTTTGTCACCCCTGCTGTAGCCTGACATTAAGCAATGTGAGTCCCTGGAAATCACCATCGCAATGTCCATTTGCAGAGTTCACTGAAAAGAAAGCTCATAAACACTGAGCGATAAAATTGTACAAGATTAAAGAAAATGAAACAAATTAATTAATAAACCTTTATTTATTAAATGTCATTCAAGGAGGGTGTTCTCATAAATAATGCAATCATTACTTCTCTCCTGAGACTTTGTGGAAATAACTTGATGTTGGTCTGTTGCCACTCATGAGATTACCCTAGGTCAGTAGAGACTTATAAACATAAATAGTTGTTATGATGGTCCCCCATGGCATAGCGCATAGTGATATATATAATTTGGTTTGATGATAGAAAGTAGATGATGCAAAGTACAAAGGATGTCATAGAGAGGTCTATCAGCTTCAAGCACTTAAAATATCAAGGGGTCATCTGTCAGTAAGCAAATAATGCAAGTTTACCTACAGGCTTATACACCAGGGAGTAGTAAAAAGGCTGCTACCTGCTGAGAAGGCATGATGTTTTATTTAACATCCTATCATGGATATCTTTCTTTTTCTAACCAGATTGGATTGCTTTCTACCCTTGCTTTTGAGTGCTCCCCCAGCAAAGATATTCTGTTAACTGCTGCTGAAGTCATCATAATTTAGATTAGATGACAGATATCAAATGCAGTTTTCTTTCTAACACTGTGCACTATGCACACGTACGATCTGAGTGCCCTTCTGAGAACTCTTAAGATGGTTCAAGGCCCCAAACATTATATATTTGACGGCAATAACCCCACCCTCCCCCATTTATTTAGCTTTTTTAATCTACATATGTAGCAAGACTCTCCGTGACTGCGAGGAAAAATGTGGATGATCATGGCATGAATGTGGCACCCTTGCAGCCACAAGGACATTGAGTCTTACTGTCTGTATGGATTAACGCTGTGGGGTCCGTGCTTTTGATTGGGACTTGCAGGGTTAATCCTTTGCTTGATTGGCTTTGAGCTGGGCAGATAAATATTGTTACTCACCTTTCAGATGGGCATTACCCTCTCGTTTTTTATTATTAATTTTGACATGGATTTAAAGCAGAGGGTCTCCATAGCTGAACCCCATTAATTTCACGTCAGGGGGGGCCGCGCTTTCCGAGGTATCTTCCACAAGTTTAAATGTCCCACATCATGGCCCACATGACCAGGACATTTAAACAGCGCTGAGATACAGTACCTGCATCCCCCATGGAGCTCTAAACCTCAGGTAACAGGGGGTCCCCAGACCTGAAATTAATTGGATGCAGCTCCAGAATGCCGCTGCTTCAATTCTATGTACACAATTATAATAAAAAGCAAAACAACTGCTGTGAGAGCTGTGCGGAGAGACAGAGAGAGAGATTTCTTCTCTCTGCTCTTACTGTACAGCTTTTACAGACTGGTGGGTGGCCCAGTAGAATTAACGCTGTGGGGGTCCCATTCAGAAGCAGGGACTCCCGCTACATTAATCCTTCTGGTAAATTTGCTGTCCTCCCGGCAGTGAGAGCTGCAGCTGCGATGCGGCTGTGAGGCCACCGTGCTCCAGCCGCATTAGCCACTTCAATTCGCAGTCACAAAGATTGTATGTCTTGCTTCATCTGTAGTTGATGAATTAATACATGAGTCTTCACTCTCAAATTTTTTGATAGACTGTAAGCTCCTTAGAGAAAAGTTTCCTTTTTCCCAAATGTTTATGTTGATGTTTACTTTATGTTTGGTGCCCTTACAGTATACCAGTATTGTAATTATAATAATATTATTCGCTGCAGTTTGTACTATGTGCATAGAATGAAAAAATCCCCAGTGTAATGTCCTTTAGTGCATGGAACTGCATGAGAAAATATTGAATGCACAGCATGCTCTTTTGTGCCTTGTAAATTGCTTTAAATGTGTGGTCATTCCAACATATCAATTATGTTGACCTTCTAGGATCTGGTCACTGATAAAAAATGTAATAATAAAGCTGCTAGCAGAGCATTGCATGCATTGCCACTTGCTCAAACATTAGTTTTGTTATCAAACTTTGATGGAAAATATGCATATAGGTGATCCTCACAATGGCTCAGACTTACTAAAGGGTGTCAAGCCAAAGGGGACATTAGTAGACTATATAGTGTGCTAACATTTAGCATCACTTAGCAAATTGTTTTTAAAATATACTAATGATTCCTCAAAAATACTATGCAATTTCATCATCATAAAGTGGTCTTTCTATTTACCACATATTTGAAGTACATGTGTTGTTTGAAACATATCAGACATGTGGCCATTGCAGAGTCATATCTACTGTTTTTTTTACCATGCTGTCTAATGGTTTTTGGTATTCATTTTTAAGGAAACCATTGACGCATGGTTTAACTACATGAAAGAAGAAAAAAAAGCTTAGAACAAACAATCTCTAGTAATCCTATAATTGACATTAACAAAGCAGCCATTGGAAATAGTTGGAAGACAAAGATGCTGTTGCCAAATCACTGATCCATTAAGTCCATTCCTTCACAGCCTGCAAAATTCATAGATTGATAATCTGCACAGCAATTCTTGAAAAATTATATTGTGGCTGGATCTAGACTGTATAACAAAAATACTTTTGTTAAAAAAAAGTATAGACGAAATACAATTGAAGGATGAACGTTTACAACTAAAGTATAGTATAGCATAAAGTATGCTTTGTGTGTGTGAAAAAGTTTTTTAAAAAGCTATTTTGCAACTTGTTTATCTCTCTCTCTCTATATATATATATATCTATCTATATCTATCTGTCTCCCTATTTGTCACCATCTGTCTCTATCTGTCTCTGTCTCTCTATCTCTCATGTCTGTACATTCCTCTGAGATAGATTGAATGGCCGTTATCACGGGAGACCAGGTTTATCAGCACCTTTTCCTTCCGGGATCATCTGATTGAACAAGACATAGCAGTAAAATAGATTGTAATTTATTCCAGCAAAAAAGACAAAACACACACAAGCACACCACAGATTAGTAAAATGTAAATCACAATATTTAATAAAGGTCACTATGACCACAAAATACAAAGAATCACTTGATAAAATGCACAAAACAAAAACACATATGAAATATATACTGTGTTTGGTAAATCTCAACCTGTGAATACCAAACCAAAGCATAACTCCAGTGAAATACATATAACTAGTATCTATATAGATAAAATAGCATCCACGCAGGGTGCTCAATGTAAGGAAATCCGCTACTGGTTCGTTGCCACTTGCAGACATGTGCAGTCCTGGAGCACCTCTCCTGGGTTGCTGCAGCCTGGATTCACTCACCAAGCAATACACACTCCCTCTGGTATACTGCAGCTGGTGCACCATCAATGCAAACTAGACTTGCATTCATTCATTGGAGCGTACCTTCACACCCGACTGGGGATTGGCCGCTGGCCTTTAAATTGTCTTGCACATAATGCTCCTGCGAGCATAGTCCTTCCTGGATGTCACTATCTGTTGCCACCCAGCCCTGCTTGTTTGTCCCTCATGCTGAAGCGGAGATTCTCCTTGTGTTGCACGACTCCAGGTTTCCTAAGGCGGCTGCTATTCACGACGGCGGTCTGCTCCCGTCTCCGTGTTGTAGCTGAGTACTCTTCTTGTTCACTTCAGCTCTTGTCCTGGGACCGGCTGTATATTCACGCAGCGGTCCACTCCTGTTCTCCTGTGCTGAAGCAGAGGTTTCGTCCCTGCGTCCTTCAGCCTCCTGGATTCCTGCACTGAGGCGGGTTGTCCCGGGTCTTCAGTCTCCTGGATTCCTGCACAGTAGCGGAGGTTTCCCTGTGTATCTTCAGCTTCCTGGTTCCTGGGGCCTACTCTTTCCAATCTAGAGAGGCGTTTGCCTGGTTCCTGCGCTGAGACAAGAGGATTCCCTAGCCCGCTAGGATCTTGCGCTATAGACACTGGTGCACCGTGCAGCAAGCGGTGTGCCACTTGGTCTGCTTACCATCTCCTGTGACCTGCACATGGGCCATGGCGTCGGCGGCAAGAGCCCAACCCCGCGCTCCTAAGCTGAAGGGGGTTCTCCGACATACATGTTTCGAAGCTGTGAACAAGTTAGCCTGAGGTCTCCTGTTCGGCATGACCACATGCTAGTCGAGCGTCTGACACACGACGCAGCTGCTCAGTCTCTCCAATTCGCTGATCCGTCTGTACTGATGTTATCTATGCATGACGAACCGGAAAGAAATAAGGAAGCTAAAGAAGGAGAATGGAACCCTGGGCTCGATTCAGGTGGCACTATGTGAAAGGTAGGGGGAGATTGAGTAAAAGAAGAAAAGAGAGAGTTAAGAAAGCGCATTGGAGAGCGTGTGTTCACCCTGTCGCCAATGATGGATAATATGCGCTAGAGAGTTCTCTTTGTGGAAGAGGAAGAAACAGAAAGGAGTTTGCTCGGCAAGAACCTCAAAGATTGACCGCACATAAAAAACTCGGAGAGCGGGTCGGGACCGAATCATCTTGTGTCAGCCGCATTTGACTCAGGGTGAGCGAGTCTGGAGAGTTTCCTTGAACACTGATCCTCTATCTTGGGACCGCCTGGCGTGGTTGAGTGAAAACCCTCTATGTCCCATTCCCAAGCAGCGGCCGCATATACACCCATCGTTCTGTAATGCATCCTGAGAGTTATATCCTATTCCTCTACTGTTCCTATAACAATGATTGTGCAAATCCCGTATGAATGCTTCATTGTTGACTTTTTGATGGTTGAATGACAATATTCCTCCTTGCACAAAAAACCTCATCATATCATTACCCTCCATTGATCTCTGTAAGTATACTGCTCTGCATGATGTAAGGTCTACCGCATCAGGGAATTAAAAAAAATCGCTGGCCTTTCTCCGCCCTTCCGTTTTGTTTATTTCCTTTCTCTTTCTGCCACCTTGGTAGTTACTGGTGCCCCTTCCTTTCTTTATCCCCTTCGCTGTTACAACTTTGCGAACAAAGTTGTTGCCTCCTACTCCCCCTCATATGATTCGTCGTCATATTGCCAATCCTTCGCTCCCAATAAGGTTCAAATATCCATTTCCAGCTCGCCCTCTCCCGCCCTGTCCATCTGTATCGTACCCATCCTCTTTTTATTCATTCTAGTCATTCCCCTCTTCTATTACATTCCAACCTTCGAGGCTCCCGTCATCAGTTGGATTGATGTCCCAAAAAACCTATCTTCCATCATCTCTTCCTCATCTGCCACCATCTGGAGATTTCATTTTTTTGCTCATACCATCACAATTGGATTATCCCCCGTGATCCTTTCCCCTACTCTTTCGCAAGCCTTTTTCGTTGCTAGCCTATTGTGCACGTATCCATGGTCCTTCTTCTTATTTCCCACGTCGTCTGCCTGTGCCCTGAGTTGTATGCCGGGTTCCCTGACGCCAAGGTATTGGTCGTTCCTGTTATACACCTGACTGATCAGTTCCCACCTGTGCAGGTTCCTCCCATGGTGAACATAGTTGCCTTTTCGAACCCCATCACGTTAATGTTCTTCCGGTTATAGCATTTGAATTAACGTTAGCCCCGAGTTTATCCTATTAAGTCCTCTACCCATCTGTAAGTCCTTTTCTCTAGGTTCTTTCTGGGTGTTTCATTTGCTTTGTTTATTACCCCTCCTTCCCTCCCACGCCGCATTTGCTACATTGTGTTTCTCCCCCCTTTTTCCCTTGTTGCACGGTTACCCCCCCCCCCTGGAGAATCCACAATCGCTTCCACAGCCCAAAAGCACTACACTTAAGTATCTCTACTATCAGAGAATAAGTCTCTCTTGTTCCCCCCATTTTCTAAACTACGAAACTGTACCCAGCTCTTGAGGGGTTCCAGCTTTAAACTGCTGCTAGGCAGTCATGTGCGCTTCCCCGTCAGAGAAAGAATCCCAATGTCTGTTCCGGGTATTTCTGTATTAACCCTGTGGGGCAGCATCTCTTGAGTTTCCTTTTTGGTAAATCCCTGTTACTCCTGCAGCCATGGTCACGCCCCTAGTTCAGACGAGCAGATTTTCCTGGTCTCTTCTAATTACAGAGAGATTACCTATGTTTTACTCTCAGGCATGTGTCTGCATTTACCCCTGTAAATTCTTGCGCCATAACAAGTTAATGCCTTCGTTTTAGCCTCAGAGATGAGTCCACAAGTGAAGACAGCAGAGGTTGCATGAGGGATCCCATAACGTCAGGAGTCCCTAGATATTCTTTGCTATAAATCCCGGATTCAGATCAAGTTCCGCAGTTTGTCGCGGGCCTTTTCGGCTAAAGTTCTGGTTCCTGTAATATTAATTTTCGGAGTCAGGTTTCCCTAAGCGTTGCTCGCAGAGTTCCTTTCTCCCGGTGTTTCGCAACCAGCTGTCGCCACATAGCGCGTGATCCCTGCTTCAGCGCATAGTTCCCACATTATGGAGTCTGCCGTAATTTCTGTTTCCCCCGCATTCCTTACCAAATACCATCTCAGAGACCAGTACAGTTATGACCACCCCGGTACTGCTGAGTTCTCCTCCTCTTAAGCTTAGGGGTTAAAAGATACAGTAGTCTGTATGTCCCTCCTGGGGTCATATTATTTTCCCAGGATGTGCTGACAGTTCAGAAAACGTTTTCCTCACAAAAGGACGCTTTTACCTATAGATAGTAAAAGCTTGCACACTGTTTACCTTCGCTGTAATTTGTCTTTCTAGTTTAGTTGAGACTCTGAGACGGTAATCATATCGTCCTTTGATTTGAAGCTCTTCTAACAGGAGTACATCCTGATTGGGGGTTCCGCCCGCTGAGATAATAATACGTAGGTCCAGGACCAATTCTCCGAAGAATTGCCGCATCAGGATGTATCAGTAGGTCACTTACCATGATGTTAATGTCTGAGGAGCATCACGACATGCTATACTACATACCACAGTATGGGCGCACCTCATATATGAGTGAACTGCGTCTTCATTCTGAGAGCTGTCCTGCTTGCGCTGTAGTGGTTGTAACCACAGCTCCCACTCAGGACACATGTCATTTGGGTCTTTTCGCGCCCTTCGTCTCATTGCAGATAGCTCCACCGAGCAGAAAAATGCGCAGTGGTTTCTTGGTGTGGGAGGGTATAATCTGGGCTGCCCGAACGCCCAATGTAATGCCTCGTCCGTGAGCTATATCCGTGGATGATTTTTGGACCCTTGCGATCGTCTGATGCACACTCCAGCCAACCGCCGTCAGTAAGTCTGCTTAGTTTCTGCAACCCCGAATCATATGACAGAGTAAACATCTGTATGGTTGTCTCATCACATAGGCGTACTTACTCCCAGACCGCCCTGGCACACATCAGGTCTACCGGACAGCCGGGGATGCAGAGATGTAGCCCCTCGGAGCAATAAGAACACACCCACGCCTAGGCAGGGGGGGGCAGAGGCGGCACAGGTCCAGGGGTTTGTCTAGGTGGGTATGTTGTTTTCTAGTGAAACATAATCTGGCTATCCCGCATCACAGTGATGGATATGGCCTCCCCTAGACTACGCGATTGATTAGTGGAGGGTATTAGGTATGGGGTTGATTTTTGGTTTGTGTTTGATAGAGAGAGTCTGTGGTGGGGGAGGGTGTTGGTTGGATGAGCGGGGTTTTGGGGCGGTGGAGTATAGAGTGAGAGAAAAAGATCGAGGGAGGGGATTGAGAGGACTTAGAGAAACCAGATTAAGAGACAGGGTGCTGAGATTGCTGGACTGGGTACAGGTGGAGGGAATGAAGAGAAAGAAAAGAGAACGAAACGAAAAAAATACTTTTAAGAAGGCGTTGTAAGGACCTTCTCGTTTCTTTTTTGTCCTGTTTCCCCCGCCCTGTTAGCGCCGGTCTTTTTGCTTTTGTTTTCGCCTGGTTCGCCCTACGGTGCAAACTTTTGAATTAGTTAGTTCCTTACCAGATATGGTCTTCTAGTTCTTCTTTTCAGTTTTTCAGTTCTTCCCAACTTACCTAAGTTAAACATTTTGAAGATTTTCCTAATATTGATTAAAAAAAAACTAAATCCCCCTTTTTGTAGTTTGCCTTGCCGGAAACAACCATTCAAAAAAAAACAGACTCCTGGTCCTAATTACCGTTTTGCCGGGCTGTCCAGTAAGATGTTTGTCATTTACATTAAGTTTCATACACCTTTCGCGTGATTTGTTGATATCAAGGGCCCTGTCACTGAGGCTACAGACTGCCGCTTTGTGTATTGTTTTAGCTTCCCTCCCACCACTACCCGGCTCTGACTTGTCTCAAGCTACTGATTGAAGATCCCAAAGGACTATTCCTATTCACTTGACAAACTATCGACCAACAATGAAGATTTCCCAGTATGGGAGAGTTAATGTTGTGCTTCTCTGCTCCTGCCTCTCAACATGGTTGTCCATTCGGAATTCGGGTTTGCCCCATGGAGTTCCTATTCAGTTGGAAAGACTCTGTACGGTAGCCAAGATTTCGGTCCCTATGACGGGTTTAATGCTTGGCCTTGTCACCTTCCATACAATATCGGGAATGCTTCAACCAGCTTACCATTACTAACTACTGGAGACTTTCGAGAGGAAAACATGCCTCGCAAATTTCAACATGCATGTGGTGCGAGTCAGCAAAGGACCTTCTTTTCTGTACAAAGTTCGGGGTATTCGATCAAATACAGGGCGGCTGAGACTAATCAGGTTACGTTATTAACGACTGGGCTTCTGTAGGGGTTTTTCTGACGTTTCTGCTCTGGAACAACCTCGGGTTCTCACAGCCTGGATTTCAAGTCATTTTGCGGGGCGAGCATGTACCAAGATGTGTTCTTTACCGCTCTTATTCATAGGTAGAATGTACTCACCAAGGAATGCGAGTTACGATACCTTTCAACTAAAGACGTTGGAACAATCGAGCGCTCCGGAGAACCAGAGGGGTCATCTCTGGCACATGTTTTCACCGTGGGGTGGGGGGTACATAAGGAGGAACCACGAGTCTCTGGACCAGACTCTACCCCCAATCCTCGACGGTTCAGCAACAATTCCGGGTTCCCCCAAACATAGGGGGGTAAAGTAATGGCGGGAGATAAGTACGAGTTTCCGGATCTTTCTTCCATTCCACTCCTCCTATTTCTCTAAAGCATCGCGCCTAGTGCCCTCGTTCGCACCAACTTCTTCTCTTCGCTGCTCTTTTGTCCTGTGGGGTTATTTCTTCACCCTCTTTCATTTGCTGTCCTACTCTATCTTCTTCGGTCCCGTCACCCCCTTAACAGGCTCCCTTCCTTCCCTTATGCGCTCCTTCTATTTCCCCCGTCCTACCGTTTCTGGTGTTCTATCTTTTGGGAGGTCTAGCGTTTGAAGGGGGGGGTGGGGTACTGTAAGGAATCCGCTCGTGGTTTACTGGTTGCATACCTTGCAGACCATGTGCAGGGAAGGCGCACCTCTACTGATGTTTGCTGCAGCTGGATTCACTCACCAAAGCAAATACAAATCCCTCTGGTATCTACTGCAGCTGGCAGCCTATCACTGCAACCTCATAGACTTGGCATTCATCATGCGAGCAGTACCTTCACACCCCCGCTGGGGATTGGACACGCTTGGCCTTTAAGTATTTCTTCCCATAATGCTCCCTGAACGAGCATTAGCCTTCTGGATGTCACTTTTGTTATGCCCACAAGCACTCGCTTGTCCTGTCCCTCATGCTGAAGCGGAGTATTCTCCTTGTTGTCTGCAGCTCCAGGTTTCCTAAGGCCGGCTGCTATATTCACGCAGCGGTCTGCTCCAGTCTCCTGTGTTGTAGCTGAGTACTCTTCTTGTTCACTTCAGCTCCTTGTTCCTGGGACCGGCTGCTATATTCACGCAGCGGTCCACTCCTGTTCTCCTGTGCTGAAGCAGAGGTTTCGTCCCTGCGTCCTTCAGCCTCCTGGATTCCTGCACTGAAGCGGAGGTTTCGTCCCGGCGTCCTTCAGTCTCCTGGATTCCTGCACAGTAGCGGAGGTTTCCCTGTGTATCTTCAGCTTCCTGGTTCCTGGGGCCTACTCTTTCCCTAATCTAGAGAGGCCGTGTCCTGGTTCCTGCGCTGAGACAGAGGATTCCCTAGCCCGCTCAGGACTCTTGCGCTATAGCACTGGTGCACCCGTGCAGCAAAGCGGTGTGCTACTCTGGTCTGCTTACCATCTCCTGTGACCTGCACCATGGGCCATGGCCGTCGCTCGCGCAGAGCCCAACCCCGCGCTCCTAAGCTGAAGCGGGGTTCTCCTGACTACATGTTGCCGAACTCTTGCCTGAACAATGTTTATCCTGATGTCTCCTGTCCTGACCCTGGCTTCTACAACGACGACGCTGTCTTCTCCAATCCTGATCCTGCGACATATGACTACGAACTGCGCAATCCGGATCAGCCTGCGCGGTCTCAGGTCGGTGCTTTTACAACCCCACCTCAGCCTCGCGGTCCGGTCCTGGTTTGTGGCGAGCAGAACCCTGACACTCAATAACCACAACCAAACGAAGCATTGATTGCGAAACCAGTACGGGTCACAAGAGAGGCAGTACTGCGCAGTCTCCCTTTGACTGAAACGGGATTCCAGGAAGAGGTTGCAGAAAGGTAATTTCTGCTGTGTGTTCGCGTGTCCGGACAGTTCTGCGTCCACACTGAGCCCCTGCTGCCACCTCTTGTGATCAGTTTTGTTACCCTCATTTGGACTTTTTTTTTTTTTTTTTTTGAGGTTATTGAGCACCCTGCATGGATGCTATTTTATCTATATAGATACTAGTTATATGTATTTCACTGGAGTTATGCTTTGGTTTGGTATTCACAGGGTGTGATTTACCAAACACAGTATATATTTCATAATTGATTCTTTGTATTTTGTTGTCATTGTGATCTTTATTAAATATTGTGATTTACATTTTACTAATCTGTGGTGCGCTTGTGTGTGTTTTGTCTTTTTTGTCTTTTGGAACATTCCCTTAGGAGTTTTCCATTCATAGGAGCATTGTGAGGAGTGGCTCCTACACACACTGCTGCAAGCGTATTATTTACTTTAAAGAGACAGCACGAGCGCAAGAATCCTTTATGTGACTTTCTAATTTATTCCAGCATTTGACATACACACAAAGTAACACAATTTACACTGTTAACACACTTACTGGGAACGGGGCTAACGAATAAAATCTTCCTTTAAACGAAATTGTCACAAACGACCTCTGTAGGAGCCCTTTCCAATGACTTGGAGGTACTCACGAAAGTCCTGGAACGCAATTCGGCATGCAATCCCAGCCGCAATCAATACGTCCTCAAAAAGCGGGACTTAGAAACTTTTCTCTGTCAAAATCTTTGAAGCCGGCTCACGTCTATAAGACATAGAGCATATTTGAATTTGCCACTGATGGTTTGCCACTTGGAATCTGAGATCCTGATTGGCTGCAAGGTTTCTTATGGGTTTCAGAGTCCCATTCAGAAACCACTACAACTAATCAGTGCGTTGGAATTCTCCTGCTCGCCTGTCATCGATTTGCCAGTATTGTAATGCAGGGTTGGCACCGATTTGGACTCTGCTAATGGGAATGCGCCAACCTTGCACCTCTGCCTCTTAGCATATCGAGCCCACCCGCTGTCCAGGCTATGCAGAGTCTGGGGCAGGGCAAATGGTTGCTGGATAGCCTTTTGTTAGCTCAGGACGGAGGTACTCAGGTATAACAACAGTACGCTAAAAAAAACTAACTTTGTAGGTTTTACACTAGAAAAACTTTGACGTACAATTTTAACGCAATTTCTACTCACTTTTTGTGATGCACATGAAACAATTTTTTTAGTACATATTATTTACATATGTGTAATTGGTATTAGTACAGCTCTGGCTCTTTTAACACCTGTTTACACCAAAGTATGTGACTGAAAAACAATACTGATGCTTACCGCACACACTGAAAAAAAAAGAAAATATCAGTACATACTGTAGATGTGCACATACACACTTATGCACACATGTACACACTCACTCATGCACACACACACGTTTAGTTTTTTGGGGGGGTCATTTTAACACCAAATATTTCATTTGCGACTAAGTACATAAACCCACAGTGTTTTCAAACATAATCAATTTAATATGTATTTTTTATGTTGGGATGGCCCTATAATGTAAATATTTTCACATATATTGCTTACAATTACGGTATGCAAGGTATATTTTAAAGTACTTCTAATAGTGCTATACATTTCTACACAATAAAATGAATAGAGTTTTAATTTTTAAATATAGCACAGGGTGCCATAATTTATAATTTTACCAAAACTACCACTGTTTAGTAGATTTGCAGTATTAACTTAAATAAGAAAAATACTAATTTAGAGTTGTTACATGGCTTTTTGTTGTAGGGCAACTGATTTTATTGAATTCTTTATGTATATCAGTTTATGTTGTGTATGGATTTTGTGGCTAATTGCATAGAAATGTCTAAATGTATTATACAAATGTTTATTAATGTTCTTCCTATGTAGAAAGATACATTCCGGCTTTATGCGGACCAATAGATGACTTGAATCTTATGCAGATCAATATCAGTGTGCATTATAAGCCAAATCAATGTTTTGCAGAAGTGTATACAGATCAATAATTTTTTTGTGCTGTATGTGGTACAATGCATATCTGTGATACATAGAAAGAATTGATATTCATACAAAATGCAGGTCAAAGCACAGCTGTATAAAAATAACATCTATATACTTCATGCAGAGTTATTCTATACAAATACAGAGATGTCAACCTCCATAAACCAAAATCTGTACAATTTTGGGGTTCTGGGGAAAATAAATTGTCACTTCAGTTATAAAAGGAGTGTTTTGTGATCAGGGATATGACATTGAAGCCTATGCTAAAAATCAGTAAAACTGGCTACAAATCACTGAAACTCACAGAAAATCAGTGAGAGATAACTTGTCTCTTTAGTAGGGATGGGCAGGTGCTCTAATTCTGTCCCCGCAATCCCAGGAGAAATGAATCGAACCAAATGCAGCTGGGATCAATAGGAGATCCTCAGAAGTGCGCAAAATGTGGTTAAGTAACATTATGTTACCTACAATAAGTAACAGATTCTCTCACCCTCAATCCCAGGAGAAATGAATCGAACCAAATGCAGCTTGGATCAATATGGGATCCTCAGAAGTGCGCAAAATGTGGTTAAGTAACATTATGTTACCTACAATAAGTAACAGATTCTGTCTCACCCGCAATCCCAGGAGAAATGAATCGAACCAAATGCAGCTTGGATCAATAGGGGATCCTCAAAAGTGCGCAAAATGTGGTTAAGTAACATTATGTTACCTACAATAAGTAGGTAACAGATTTTATTTTTTCTTCATTTAATGGGGGTCTTCAAAGCTAATCATGTGCAAAAATTAGGTCGATTAGCAACACCACCATCGTTACATTACCTGCATTTTCCAATACAGTGAACATGTGCATTGGTGAAACTTTAAGGTGCGTTATTAAAGTAGCGTTATTAACAGAGATTTTCATGCATGTTCCCAAAAGCTAATGCAAATCGTGTTATAATATTGATAAATGTATATTTTTTACATTTATTAAAATGTTTTCTAAATTTTATGGTATGTTATGTAATAATAACTGTATAAAGTATGGGTGTATAATAATGTTTTATCCACACATACCTCAACAATATTAATTAATATTTAATTTATATTAATGTACAATTTTAAAAAATGAAGGAAGGACACCCTTCATTGATTTTAATTGTACATTAATAAATATGAAATATTAATTTAATATTCTTGAGGTATGTATGAATATGCATTATTGTTCACTCATACTTCATACAGTCATTATTACATTATATACAGATGCAGCAACGAGTATCCGAACACTTGCCATTCAGTTTGAATGGGACTGCCAGGGACCCCCGCTGTGTTAATCCGATGGGCCATTAGTCTGTCTGAAGAAATGTCACAGAAATGTTGCAGCATTACTGGGGTATTGCCCCAGATTTTCCCAGGCAAGTGTTTGGATACTCGTGGCTGCATCAGTACTATATTAATTCATATAAACAGGTCACTTTAATCACTAAACACAATAATTTCATTTATGATGTGTTTCAGACATTTATTTGATACATAATATATATCTTTGTATGACACGCATAACTTTTTTGTAGTGAAAGAGTTAAGTCCTAAATGCATTACATTGCTTTTAGGCTATGTGACGGTGATGTGGTAACCATGCTCACTAATAAAGATTAAGCCCGTTCGGTTACCTCTGACCCATGTATTGGGGTTCAGGAGTGTCAGCTATTGAGCCTAACTGTTGTATAACCACATTATAAAATTATGCGACAAAAAAGAATTTGTGTTTTTGCCTTTCCAGGAGTGCCAGCAACCAGAGATTGCTGGGCTATGAGTTGCAAGCGTGGTTTTGCGGAGAAAGTGTTGTCAGAATGTCTGGGTAGTCAGGGTCCAGAGTTGCTAGATACCCCAAAAATGTACATTGTCCTGGCAAAATCTCCCCTTGAAAACACTTGCACGACTCACCTAGGATTCCCTGCTTCAGCATAGACCAGGAATGTATATGGGGCATAAGGATGTGAGGTGTCCCTGAAACGGTCAAGGGGTCCCTAGGTTAGGGGGGGGGGATACCCAGTTAATGCCCAGGTCTAGGGGTATAGGAGTTCTGGGGGTACTCCAACCATAGATAAGGTTATGAGGAGTTTTAAAAGACTGAGGGCCTCATGCAGAGAGCATCGTTATTTCGAAATTCGCCATTTTTTGTTCAATTTCGCGCAGAAACCGGCATAAAATGGCGAGTTTCGAATAAAATGGCTTGTTCCTGTCCCTCATGCTGAAGCGGAGTATTCTCCTTGTTGTCTGCAGCTCCAGGTTTCCTAAGGCCGGCTGCTATATTCACGCAGCGGTCTGCTCCAGTCTCCTGTGTTGTAGCTGAGTACTCTTCTTGTTCACTTCAGCTCCTTGTTCCTGGGACCGGCTGCTATATTCACGCAGCGGTCCACTCCTGTTCTCCTGTGCTGAAGCAGAGGTTTCGTCCCTGCGTCCTTCAGCCTCCTGGATTCCTGCACTGAAGCGGAGGTTTCGTCCCGGCGTCCTTCAGTCTCCTGGATTCCTGCACAGTAGCGGAGGTTTCCCTGTGTATCTTCAGCTTCCTGGTTCCTGGGGCCTACTCTTTCCCTAATCTAGAGAGGCCGTGTCCTGGTTCCTGCGCTGAGACAGAGGATTCCCTAGCCCGCTCAGGACTCTTGCGCTATAGCACTGGTGCACCCGTGCAGCAAAGCGGTGTGCTACTCTGGTCTGCTTACCATCTCCTGTGACCTGCACCATGGGCCATGGCCGTCGCTCGCGCAGAGCCCAACCCCGCGCTCCTAAGCTGAAGCGGGGTTCTCCTGACTACATGTTGCCGAACTCTTGCCTGAACAATGTTTATCCTGATGTCTCCTGTCCTGACCCTGGCTTCTACAACGACGACGCTGTCTTCTCCAATCCTGATCCTGCGA